>CM076000.1:1146869-1206566 GCA_038087875.1 Malacoraja senta | reverse complement strand
CCTTCTCTCCCCCCCCTTCTCTCCCCCCCCCTTCTCTCCCCCCCTTCTCTCCCCCCCTTCTCTCCCCCCCTTCTCTCCCCCCCTTCTCTCCCCCCCCCTTCTCTCCCCCCCCTTCTCTCCCCCCCTTCTCTCCCCCCCTTCTCCCTCTCCCCTGCCCCCTGCCCCTTTCCTCCCCCTGCCCCCTTCCCCCCTCCCCCCTTCTCCCCTTCTCCCCCTCCCCCCTTCTCCCCTCCCCCCTTCTATCTCCCCCCCCCCCGCTCTCTCTAAAGGACTTACGGTACTCTGTGGCAGCCGTTTACCTTCATCGTGCAGACAGCGCTCCTCCGCTGTCCCTGGCCCTCACCTTCGCGATGTTTGTGTGTGTTCGGTCGGTAGATGCAGCTTGCGGATCGGTCGATCCTTCTCGCAGTTTCAACGCGGCCGGTCAATCCAGCTCGAGGATTTCCAGGCGAGTGCCCTCGAGCTTGAAGGTCGAAGGCACTCTTCTGGACTCGCAGATTAGGTCGCCCAAGTGGGACAGGCCCTTAACAATCAATGGTATATTTCCACAATAATCACCTAGGTTGACATAATCACCTAGGTTTTTCTGAACTGGCCCACTCGTCCTTCAGTCTGCTGCAGGGTTTCAAATCAAACATCTGTCCATTTCCCTCCACAGCTGCTGCCTGACCCTCTGAGTTCTTCCAGCACTTTGTGTTTGTGTCAAGATTTCAGCATCTGCAGTTTCTTGTGTCTCCTGTCATGAAGTAGAACGTAATAATAACTGATGCAGTAGTCAAGTAAATGCACAAATTTAGAGATTTTAGAGATTCCTTTATTTGTCATTCAGACCTTTCGGTCTGAACAAAATTTCGTTGCCGAAATAAGATAACTCGGCATTTATCCCCACTGCTAGAAATGTTTCCTTCCCATTTAATCATTTGGCGATGGTTAGGGCTTCCTTTATGATGTGCTGTGGGTTAATGTATCTCCTTAAATACTTCTTTGTTTTTAATTCAAGTATGGTAGATGTTGGTAAATTAGTTTTACCAGTTTTTTTAGAGGTTGTTTGAAAGCAGCAGTCCTGAATTTTACACTTTGTTATTTCAGTGAAACTTGTTGTGCCCTGGGCTGATGTGAAGAAGCTGGAAAGGACTTCAAACACTCTTATCACAGAAATAATCAGAGTGACCACTCAAAGTAAAGAGCGTGATTTCTCCATGTTCCTTAACATCGATGAAACTTTCAGACTTATGGAGCTGCTGGCCGATGTGACTATTCGAAGGCTGCTGGACAATGAGGCATTTGAATTAGATCCATCTTTACAAGAACCTACACAAATTACAAAAAAGTAAGAAATGTTACTTCATTTTAACTAACTGAACAACCTGTATCTATATATAGTTATTGAATGACTATCATTTTAGTGGATAGATGAACAATCATCTGCTGAGACATTTTGCAAACTTAAGATCATATTCATGTTTGCATTAATTTGCATGTTCATTGAATAAATATTTAACGTTTTGCTTTGTATTGTGCCAGTGTGATGGTCCAGGAAGCACTAAATGAATCTTGTGTGGATTTGCATTGTAACCTATTCATTTTCTGGGATCTGGGCATGACTGGCGGAATTCACTACTTGCTACAGGAAGAGCCTGTGCATTTATGCCACCTGAGAAGTCAAGAATTAGGACTTTTTGGGGGGGGGTTCAGGGTTCAGGGTGATGTGGATGCACTTGATGGTTGACTAGGTGTCTGCCTGCCTCAGCAAATGTAATTGGTGATGGGTAAATCTGGAGGGTTCCTCCACCCCAGCCCTGCCAGGGGTTTGCCTGGGGCCAGCGAGCCATGACCTCTACCCCAGACGATGTGTCCACTTCTTTGCTGAGTATTAACGGCAATCCCGTCGCACAGCACACAGTTGTGCAACTAGCAGCTGCTGTGGAGACACAGATGAAGACCATGTGGTCTGGCTGTTTCCATGCTGTATCGCACGGCTCCAGCTGCAGCTCTGCTCTCTGCCTCTCAGGACCAGCCTGTGGCTGTGAAAGGACAGCTGCAGCATTGGGGAGAAGCTTGATCTCATCGTGGAGCTGAGATGAAATTTGTAAACCCGTCGCTGCTCTCAGCAGATACGGAGTTTGTACTCGTGGGAAAGGATAATAAAACATATGCAACAATTATTAGATACATAGAAAAATAGGTGCAGGAGGAGGCTATTCGGCCCTTTGAGCCGGCACCGCCATTCATTGTGATCATGGCTGATCGTCCCCAATCAATAACCCGTGCCTGCCTTCTCCCCATATCCCTTGATTCCACTAGCCCCTAGAGCTATCTAACTCTCTCTTAAATCCATCCAGTGACTTGGCCTCCACTGCCCTCTGTGGCAGGGAATTCCACAAATTCACAACTCTCTGGGTGAAAACGTTTTTTCTCACCTCAGTCTTAAATGGCTTCCCCTTTATTCTAAGACTGTGGCCCCTGGTTCTGGACTCGCCCAACATTGGGAACATTTTTCCTGCATCTAGCCTGTCCAGTCCTTTTATAATTTTATATGTTTCTATAAGATCCCCCTCATCCTTCTAAACTCCAGTGAATACAAGCCTGGTCTTTTCAATCTTTCCTCATATGACAGTCCCGCCATCCCAGGGATCAATCTTGTGAACTTACGCAGCACTGCCTCAATCACAGGGATATCCTTCCTCAAATTAGGAGACCAAAACTGTACACAATACTCCAGATGTGGTCTCACCAGAGCCCTATACAACTGCAGAAGAACCTCTTTATTCCTATACTGAAATCCTCTTGCTCCTCTTTACTCCTATATTGAAATTATTGAGCATCTTGCGATTTACAGTGGGGATGCTTTGTGCGCAAATTTTACTTCTGCAGCTGCTGATAGAGGACTCGAGGAGGTCATTCTTCTATTGGAAGAAAAACATAGCAGGCGCAAGAATTATGCATCTTGACCAATGTCTTCAACGTGGGCTGACTCCTCTGTTTGTGCAGTGAGCTGACTGCAGAGTGAAGACGGGAAGGATGAGACACCTGGAGGGTAAATCAATGGTGGACTGGTCTGAGTCAGCATATCATTGGATACTAGACAACAGTCATCTGGTGGGCAAGTTGAGGCTGATTCCCTGTTTCCAATTATAAATGATTCTGAGTGCATGGGCACTGTTGAAATGAGGAGTGGTGACATTAATGTGGCAGCTGCTAGCATTGATGCAGTACGTATTGTGAAAGGCGTAAGCACACTCTGAACTTTGAAAGATGTTTAGCCAGCCCAGTCAGGTCTTCTGATGTCAGCATTTGTGTCTTTTTTAAATAGACACAAATGTAATAAAGACCAAGTTCATGAGGTTTAGAATAGTCATTTTGTTTTTAAGCCACCTTGCATTTTGATCCCCTCCCCACCCTTATGTTGATTGGTCTGAGTTAAGACAGTGCCTCTGGTGTTTCTCAGGAGGCAAAAGATTTTTAACAAGAATTTCTGCTGTTTATGGCAATACTGTGCCCTCTCCTGGAAAAGTTTATATATACCAACTATTAATAGATCGGGGATACAATGGCATGGAGACACAAGAGACAACTGATGCTGGAATCTTCAGCAAAAAACGAAGTGAAGAAGGGTCCTGACCCAAAACATGGTCTGTCCATTTCACTCCACAAATGCTACCAGACCGACCTGCCGCGTTCCTTCAGCACTCTATATTTTGCCCATCGTTGGTAAACTCTACTGTTAGCTTACTGATATAATGTCCAGTCTAGCAAACTATTCTGGTTTGTCAATTAAGACAAGTAATTTTTTCCAAGTGTAAGGTCTCAGACATCTCCATAATCCACATTTTAATTGTGGGGGTTGTTGGGTTTTCCAAAATTTTAATATTCATTTTTTCCCAATTATTATACTATAATCAAGGAAATTTCTTTGGTTTGTTGTAAGTTTTAGGCTTTGTTCTGATATTCCTAATATTATTAGTTTTGGATCAGGATCCAATTGGATATTAACAACTTCAGAAATAATTTTAAAAATATCCGTCCAGAATTTTTTAATTTTCATACAGTTTACAAAAGTATGAGTTAAATTAGCTTCTAAATGTTGACATTTGTCACAGATAGGAGAAATATTTGGGAAGATTCTATTTAATTTTGTTTTAGAATAGTGCAGTCTATGGTAGTACTTTAAATTATATTAAAGAGTGTCTGGCATTTAACGAGCATTGATGTATATGTTGTAAACTTTCATCCCATATATCTTTCATTTTTGGTTGAGCTAGTTCATTTCCCCATGCTTGTCTATATAGTTCCGTTGACGGGACCTCTAAAAGAATATTATAAATGTGAGATATTAATTTATCTGTGTTAGGATGTTTATTCAAACATTCATCAAGGATCTCTGGCTCCCTAGTTCTATAATCTTGTGTATGTGATTTAACATAATCTTTAAGTTGTAAATATCTAAAAAAAAAATTGAATGTAGTCCATAATTCTGTTGTAACTCCTGAAATGAAAGAAATATACCTTTTCTGTAAAGGTGTCCCACCTTTTTAATTCCATAATTTTTCCATTGTGCAAAACCTTTATCCAACACAGAAGGTTTAAATGAAGGATTATTTACAATGGGGAGAAGGAGTGATAAATTATCCAATTTTAAAGTCTTGCCACAAAATTGATATGTGATTTCTATGAATGTAATGTCACAGTCTAAATTTATTGCATTCTAAACTGTACATTCAAATTGTAAATGAAAATAAATTAAAAAAATCCTCCCCATCTCTCTGCAACTTAAAACTAACTTGTTTTCTCTCTTTCCCAATTTAGGTGAAGCTGCTTCAACCTGAAACATTAACTATTTTAATGTCTGACAAGCTGCATGTTTCCAACACTTCCTGGTTTTGTACATTTGAACTGATTTGTAACTTGTGTTTATTTTTCTCTAGGGATCTTGAAGCTAGGATCCAGACAGAGTATTTCCGGGCTTGTTTCAGACTTCCGCGGGTGGAAAATTTGGACAAGATAGTAGACTGCTTCCTGTGGACACCTTATAGCCAGTGCCATACTGCTGGGAAGTTGTATACATCTGAAAATTACATCTGCTTTGCCAGCAAGGAGGAAGGTAGCTGCAATGTAATCGTTCCACTCCAAGAGGTATTGTACACATTGTACACATTGTCCACTGAAGACCTCAATGTCTTGGTCACCTTTGCTTTAAAATTGTATAACCATGTGATTCTTTTGGTAGATCTGTCAAAGATGTATTATTTAATCTGCACTATTTAATTCCTGAACACGCATCAATATGCTTGCTCATTGCACAAAAATTGTTTGGAAAATAAATCCTAACTTTTTGTTCTGCAAGCTGAATCTACAGTTAAGAAAGAAATTCTAGAAAATCAACCAATATCTTTCCACCTCAAACATCTTTTGCGTCACTTCTTAACTAGCAAGTTAGAATGCTGAAAGAGGAAGAGAAGGAACAAATAAATAATCTAAGTTGAAGGTTGAGGTGACCCTTCCAGAAATTTGACCTGTTTACAAAATCATTGCATTCCTTTATAGCCCAGTTAATTTTTCCATAGTTCTGTGCACTCTGAAGCTGAAATCTTATAATATCAGAGGCAAATTTGTTTAACAAATTTGTTCTTTACATAACTATACAGGTGTGGTGCTCCACTCAAGGACTGTGCATTGATGTATTTTGTTACATTTTAAAAGAAAAATTATCTTGACACTCTTCTGAACTTGAGGTATTTTTGTTGGCATTCCGACTTGCTGATAAAGAGGATGCAAAAAATGTTTGAGGTGGAAACAAACATTGGTTGAGTTTCTTGACTGTAGATCTGCACTGATCATCATGATAAGAACAGTTTAATCTTGGTTTATTCTTGTAGTTTCTGTGGTTAACAACAGTTCTGGCACATGTTTGTTTTTCATTGACAGGTGGTTACAGTGGAGAAAATAGAGGACACTAGTCTCCTCCCCAATCCAATAATTGTAGGTGTTAAAAGTAAGAGGGTGTTTCAGTTTACAGAGATTGAAAATAGAGATCACTTAGCGGAACAGCTAAGCAAACGACTTCAACTTTTAAGAGGGGAAAAGCCCAGTGGTCTTGAAACATCTGGAGTTGAAGAAATGGTACAGTTGACCTTTTATATTTATTGCTTTGCATTTATGGTTTTGTATAGCAGCTAATCCAGCAACTTTTCTTCCACCAAAATTCCCCAAGTTAAAATGTAATAGCATATATCATTTTAAACAAACAAAATGCCCAAGACAAGACTGGCTGTGATGTATTGTATAAGTGCAATATGACTATGGAGTGTGGTAGCAATGAAGATCAGAGATGTGATTTTAGCTAACACCAATTACCAAAGAGGCCAAGGAGCACTGTCCACTGCCCAGTCCATCACGGGTACCAACCTCTCCAACATCAAAGGATCACGTGAGTTACTCAAAAAGGCAGCCAGCATCATCAGAGACCCACACCATCTTGGCCACACTCATTTCATCCCTGCCATCGGGAAGAAGCTATAGGAGCCTGAAAAATGTAACATCCAGGTTCTGGAACAGCTGCTTCCCGACAACCATCAGGTTATTAAACCATACAACCTCCAAATAGGCTTGGAACTACACAGTCTTGGGGGCATTATTTTTGACTTTGCACTATTATTGTTTGTTTATTTGTCCGTTTTTCTTTGTACTGAACTTTTTTATTGTTTATATGGTTTATTATAAGTACTTTTGTTGCGCTGCTGCAAGTAAGTATTTTATTGTTCTATTTTGAGACATATGACAATAAAACACTCTTGACTCCCAGGTCTAATGAGATGCTCAAAGCATTTGGAACTAACTGGATGTCTGGCAGTGTATGTGTGCACAAGATGGGGTTTTGTTGAAACCTTTGGCTCTTGTTATACGAATGGCTTGTGTTCTCTAGCGCTCTCACAACTCTTGATTACTTTGAATGAAGGTATAGGGGAGAGTAAAGAAGGAAACAATTTTATCAGGCTCCAAATAAAGAGTGACCCCATTTGACTTCAGTGAAACTTTTGGCCATTTGTTGGATTTAGCTTTGCACAATGTATACCCTTGAAATATCACGTAGTGAAAAAGAGCCATTTGCTACCAGTACTTTAACTTAAAAACTCTCTCATTTGTCACGTGTGAAAATCGGACAGAATAATTCAATGCAGTGCAATTTTAGCTTGCGCTTACAATCAGTAAAATGATTAATGGGAATTACTTAAAATTGAAATGCAATGCTTGAAACGACCAATTAAATTTGTTGGTTTACTTGAGTTCAACTTGGAAACCAAGAATACAAAAGCTGTCCATTGAATCCGTGCAGCAGCTGGAGGTTTCATGTGTTGATGAATCATTTTACTGAAGTCATGTACTTAATGAGAAAATGGTGTATTTTATGGCAACAAAATTGATGCTTACAACAAAAAGCAGTGAAAATCTGGTATCATGTAAACATACAGAAAACTGGAAAACCTTTCATAGATTGTGTAGACATGTATGACTATGGCTGAAAAACACTGTGTGAGAGACAGCCGGTATCTCTGCTGACTGCACTGTACTGGTAAGTGGGGATTATTTTAATGCACCTATATTATAATATTTATAAATCCTCTAAAAGTAAGCAATTTTGTTACAAGCACATGTACATTTTACAATTTGATATATGTGTAGTCAAAGCAGGATTTTTTTTTTAGTTTAGAGATACAGCATGGAAACAGACCGTTCAGCCCACTGAGTCCTTTCAGACCATCAATCACCTGTTCACACCAGTTCTATGTTATCCCACTTGCTCATCTATTCTCTACACACTCGGGGCAATTTGTAGAGGCCAATTAACCTGCACATCTTTGGGATGTAGGTAGAAACTGAAGCACCTGGAGGAAACCCACGCAGTCACAGGGAGAACGTGCAAACTCTACATAGGCAGCACACGAGGTCAGGATCGAACCTGGGTCTCTGGCGCTGTGAGGCAGCCGCTCTACCAGCGATGACACTCTGTCGCTTTTCTGTGAGACGTGAAATTTCAGTTCATAGGAAATACTATAGTTGAAATATATATTTCCTTTTCTCCATAGGGAATCCTTTATCCATGCCCAAGCTTTGGATAACATGAATAAAGTGGGAGGAAATGCTTTCTCTCTGCCTGAAGTGGAATTTGAGATGTTCCCACTGCATAAGAAATGTTCACATATTGTGCTGTGTCCACTATATGTGAAGGAGCCTCAACACAGTGAACAAATTGTTCCCAGGGAAAGAATACATTCATTAGAACAGAGCAGCTCGTGCACGAAATAACAAATGGTCCAGGTGCACCGTAGCATTAGATTGTATGGATGCTGCTGTCAGGACAGGTTGACTCCAGTTAATCAATTACCCTGCTATCTAGATTTGATTATCATTCACTGCTCCAAATGTCAGTTTGTGTAAGGGCTGATGTGATTGAGGTTCTTGCATGTGGCAGACTATTGCAACTATTCCTACGTTTATTTTGTAAATTATACACATGGTCTAAATGTGTGTTTAGTTTATAATAATAATCCAAGATGCATTGAACAAAGTGCAGTGAAATTGTCTACGATATTTTGAATTAAAACATTTACGTAACGTTCTGGGTGGATTTATGATGTTCGGTGCATTTGTCAAGTTAGAAACAGATATCCATTACAAAATTACATGCGCCATCAGTGGGAAAAATGATCTTGTGTTCTGTTCTCATCAACTTCATCTCAAAACTGGTTTCTGCATTTAAAATAGATTTTCCTCAAAGTTTGTAACAGCAAACCTTCCTGGTGCATTTACTTGGTTCCTTGTTTTTAATTTTTAATTTAAGCAAATCAGGGTTTGGTAAATGCCCACGGTCAAATGTTTTATGACAATTTCCCTCCAGCGATGAATAAAGTTCTATTGTCTGGGCATAAAAAGAGTCTCTGGAATAGCTTGCAACAACTGGAGATATAGCAACTTCATTTGGGATAGGCCAAAGGCAAAATCATATATGTCTGTGGAGAAAGCATTGAGGCTTGATCAATCAGAGATGCATGAATTGTCTGAAATGTAAAAATTGTTTGCAAGCTT
Organism: Malacoraja senta; assembly: GCA_038087875.1. Classification (NCBI taxonomy): domain Eukaryota; kingdom Metazoa; phylum Chordata; class Chondrichthyes; order Rajiformes; family Rajidae; genus Malacoraja; species Malacoraja senta. Next base: position 1,197,482 of record CM076000.1, on the reverse strand, counting down.
TTCTTTACCCCATCAAATGGATTGGAATAGATCCAAATTAACTGTTTAACCCATTGAGCTAAAAGGAGTGTGATTAGAGCCAACAACTGATTTGGATAGAAACACTCATAACTGCAGATGCTTTACAAATAGAAACACAATGCTGGAGTAATTCAGCAGGTTAGTTGAGTGACTATTTAACAATGGTCCATTTAAAGATGAACTTAGCAGTTAGCAAATCATTTTTGCCGTGTTGAGATGTATGTTATCTTGCCAAAATATCTCCTGTGTCTGTATCTAGATGGAAATCAAACTAGCTACATAATATTTGACTTGCCATCAAAATACTTAAACTGTTGCCAGTGGGTGGGTGATGCAATGATGCAAGGTTCATGGAACCTCGAATTGTAGTATATTTCAGAAGAGCTTGAAAGGAAACATGAATTTCCACTTGCCTTTTGAAATGAGATTGCAAATAGTGTAGGATCCTTGATTCAGCAGAAATGGCATGTAAACATGTTATGTCATTTGTTCTGTCATTCACAGAATTAGTTTTTCCATTTACATTTGTACTCTATTCCTGAATGATCAGTGATGAACAATTTGCAGCAGTTGTTCCAAGCCCCTCATTGCCAGTTCATTTCCTAGAAGCACTCGGGAATCACGGAAGTGTTCCACATACACACCACGAGTAGCGACTCAGTTCCTGCAGGAACAATTGCTGTTCTTTTTTCAGAAGCAATTTTGGAAGCAAAAATAGTTTTATGGTCAGGTTTTAATTTAAGGCATGAAACGAATCACCTTTCTAGTAGCACCTTTCCCTTTTGTAGGCTGTTGGAGATGTCTGCGTGGCTAAATAATCTAGTTCTTAACTCCCAAGCAATTCAGCAGGTTAGATCAGCATAGCTGACAACTTTTATTAAAACTTTGGGCAATTAATTCCAACTTGGCATCCCCTGGCAATACTGCACATTCAAAAAATAAGGAATTCAATTCAGAAAGATCATTGACCAGCAACATTGGTTCTGTTCCTCTTGCCACAGTTGCAAATTGACTTGCTGAATATTTTGAGCATTTTGTTTTTACATCATATTTCCAGAATCTGCATGTTGCTTCCTGTTTTATCCATGGAGTTCACTAGTATAATGCTGGTGATGATACTTTGCACAATCTCTACCCCATTACATCTTCCCTGGCACCATTTCCTGCTGTACCTATCCAGCTGCTCAGTTTGCATTTTTACTGTTTACGAACTGTTTCACGTTCCAGCCACTGTGGATGAAGATTTTATTTGATAATGAATTGAATAATCCATCATGCAGTTCTCCAGTAACAGGTCAACAGTGGTCTTCTGGAGAAACAAGAAACTGCAGATGCTGGTTTAAACAAGAATACACAAAGTGCTGGAATAACTCAGCGGTTGAGGCAGCATCTCTGGAGAACATGGATATGTGACGTTTTAGGTCAGGAGCCTTTATCAGGCTGAATAACAGTTCTGACCCGAAACGTCACATATCTGTGTTCTCCAGAGATGCTGCCTGACCCTCTGAGTTACTCCAGCACTTCATGTCCTTCAGTGGTCTTCTGGAATTGGGATGTCAGTCTCTGTGTCATTCTGGGACAAGCTAAGTATACTGCCGGCAGTGCAGAGACTAGACTGGTGTGCTGTTTGCTGCACAGCCCAGAAACTTGAAGCATGTACACCAAGAGCATAATCGCACCAAGCTCATCCCAATATTTCTCTTACACGAGAGCAGTATGCTGATTTTATTGGACTAGACAAACTCTCAGACATGAACTGTTGCTCTTCAACTCCACTGCTCCTTCCGATAATCAGATGTATAGTGCACTTGTAATTCTTTCTAGATGCTTGTGATATGGCACTTTTAAAAACATTTTGTTTTCTTTTTCTTGGGCACAGGGCCAAGAAAAAATTCACTGTAAATTTCACTAATTTGATTTTAGTTTATTTAGTTATTGTAGTACGTTTCACAATTTAAATTGTATATAGGCTACAACCCTGTTATGGCTGTTCGATAATGGAAATTTGCCCTTGCAGGATTCACAAACCGCTACTCAAAATTAAATGCAGAGTAAAATTTGCTTTAATGCAATTTATGTGAAACTATGTAAATGAACACCATTTACATTTTCAGTTTGCATTTCCTGCTGCATGCACAGTTGACAACGCTTCATGTTACAGAAAATCACAATGCTGATCTTTTTCTAGTAACGCATTCCCTCCCAATCCCGTAACATATGTATTGGAAACAATATGTTTCGGAATATCGGTTGATCTAATTCCTGTAATCTAAGTGCTAATGAAATGGATCAAATCTGCTAGTCTTGTGACTTTTGGTTTTACATTAATCTAGAATTTTAATTTCTGCTTGCAAGAATTGGAACATAATCCACTGCAGTGCCAAATTTGAATACTTTAAAAAAAAAATCAAAATTGTTTAAGTCTGTGCCAGCTATATTTTCTGGAAAGTGATCCTCAAGAAAAACACATGGCAAAGAAATGTTTTCAACATAGCACATAGAACAAAACAACACAAGAACACGTCCTTCGGCCCACAATGTCTGTGCCGAACATAATGCCAAGACCATCACGTCTACCCTGCAACTAACCTACATTTCCTGAATATTCATATGCTATTGAAAAATGACTTAAATGCCACCATCGTATCTGCCTCAATCACCAACTTTGCGGCACATTCCAGGCACTCACCACTCTGTGTAAATAATAATAATTCTATAAAATTTGTCCTGCACATTCCTTTCAACATTGCTCCTCTCGCCTTAAAGCTGTACCCTTTCGTATTCGATTTTTCCATCCTAGGAAAAAGATTTTGACTGATAAAACCCTATCTGTGCCTCTCGTAATTGTATATACCTCTATCAGGTCTCCCCGCAATCTCCAGCATTCCACGCATACAATCCAAGACCGTCTAACCTCTCCCTGTGCTGCAACGTTCGTGCCATTGTTTGCGCTGCAAAATTTGTGCCATTAATGTTTCTCTGCAAGTGAACCACGACCAGTGTAGGTGTGAGATTTGAAATGGATTGTGTGAAATGAACGGTGTACTTTTATAAAAACACAATGCTAATTGTTTCCAATCTGTTTTAGATTTCCTCAGATTCTTTAGGATGTCCCAAGGAGCACTGTACAGGGAGTACAGCCATCGCAGACAATACAAATATTAAAAAAGAACCAAGACATTCATTGAATTCAGAAGCCCTTATGGCACTTTTCCATCTGACTGAAAGTGAGGGGGCAAATGCCACTCTGGTATGTACATCAAGAGATTCAGTTCATCATTTGGTTTTTGTGTGCATCTACCTGACTAATTTTCTACCTGACTCTGGATGTTTCTTAAGATTTTTCAAATATGAACTTGGCTTCTGGGATGGTGTGACCTCAGTGAGAGCGTATTATCATGTATTTATTTTAAACTAGCATATCCATGGTTTGTGCATGTAATTTATTAATATTTTGCTTGTAGGGCTTTTACGTGCAAAATTATGAAAATGTTGCTTTGCCACGTTTTCATTTAAACAGTGGTTGATGTCAGTGGATGGTAGGGGAATTATTTGATTATAATCTGCCTATATTCCTAGAGATTGCAACTGCAATATTCTGACATGTTCTGATAATTTGTGAGCAGATGCTTTCTCAACAAGGCAACAGAAATCGTTATTGGTTGCACAGGTTTGCATTCCTGCCCAATGACTTTTCTAATATTTCTAATTAATGGTAGATTTGTATTTTTAGGGGATGGAAGAAGTGAAAAAACAATTGTGGGATGACCATTTTGTGGAATATGGCCGCACCGTCAGTATGTTCCGTACTGAGAAGATCAGGAAACTGGTTGCAATGGGAATTCCTGAGTGTCTTCGAGGAGAACTCTGGCTCCTCTTTTCAGGTGAGCATTTGGCATGTTTTGACTAATAATGAACTGCTCTGGAAGAATCCAGCTTGACTCGGAAGTAATATTTTTTACCTGCCTCAAAATTGAAGGTTTATGCAAGGGATTGAGCATTAAGTTGCATTGTGGCTAATACTGGCCTGAAGGTGAACAACAATCTTGACTGTTCACCTTCAGGAAAAGTCCCGTGATAATTCCAAAAGATGCAGGTGTGCTCGGCTGGAGAAGGTATCTATCCATCAACCTCAGATTAAATAGGTATTTACAGTGGCTTGCAAAAGTATTCATACCCCTTGAACATTTCCACATTTTGTCACGTTACAACCACAAACTTAAATGTATTTTATTGGGATTTTATGTGATAGACCAACACAAAGTGGCGCATAATTGTGAAGTGGAAGGAAAATGATACATGGTTTTCAAATTTTTTTACAAATAAAAAACTGAAAAGTGTCGCGTGCAAAAGTATTCAGCCCCCTTTACTCTGGTACCCCTAAATAAAATCCAGTGCAACCAATTGCCTTCAGAAGTCACCTAATTAGTAAATAGAGTCCACTTGTGTGTAATCTAATCTCAGTATAAATACAGCTGTTCTGTGAAGGCCTTAGAGGTTTGTTAGAGGACATTAGTGAGCAAACAGCATCACGAAGCCCAAGGAACACACCAGACAGGTCAGGGATAAAGTTGTGGAGAAGTTTAAAGCAGGGTTAGGTTATAAAAAAATATCCCAAGCTTTGAACATCTCACGGAGCACTGTTTAATCCATCATCTGAAAATGGAAAGAGTATGGCACAACTGCAAACCTACCAAGACATGGCCGTCCACCTAAACTGACAAGCCGGGCAAGGAGAGCATTGATCAGAGAAGCAGCCAAGAGGCCCATGGTACCTCTGGAGGAGCTGCAAAGATCCACAGCTCAGGTGGGAGAATCTGTCCACAGGACAACTATTAGTCGTGCACTCCACAAATCGGGCCTTTATGGAAGAGTGGCAAGAAGAAAGCCATTGTTGAAAAAAAGCCATAAGAAGTCCCGTTTGCAGTTTGCCATAAGCCATGTGGGGGACACAGCAAACATGTGGAGGAAGGTGCTCTGGTCAGATGAGACCAAAATTGAAGTTTTTGGCCTAAATGCAAAACGCTATGTGTGGCGGAAACCTAACACTGCACATCACCCTGAACACACCATCCCCACTGTGAAACATGGTGGTGGCAGCATCATGCTGTGGGGATGCTTTTTTTCAGCAGGGGCAGGGAAGCTGGTCAGAGTTGATGGGAAGATGGATGGAGCCAAATACAGGGCAATCTTGGAAGAAAACCTGTTAAGAGTCTGCAAAAGACTTGAGACTGGGGCGGAGGTTCACCTTCCAGCAGGACAACGACCCTAAACATACAGCCAGAGCTACAATGGAATGGTTTAGATCAAAGCATATTCATGTGTTAGAATGGCCCAGTCAAAGTCCAGACCTAAATCCAATTGAGAATCTCTGGCAAGACTTGAAAATTGCTGTTCACAGACGCTCTCCATCCAATCTGACTGAGCTTGAGCTATTTTGCAAAGAAGAATGGGCAAAAATTTCAGTCTCTAGATGTGCAAAGCTGGTAGAGACGTACCCCAAAAGGATTGCAGCTGTAATTGCAGCGAAAGGTGGTTCTACAAAGTATTGACTCAGGGGGGCTGAATACTTTTGCACGTGACACTTTTCAGTTTTTTATTTGTAAAAAAATTTGAAAACCATGTATCATTTTCCTTCCACTTCACAATTATGCACCACTTTGTGTTGGTCTATCACATAAAATCCCAATAAAATACATTTACGTTTGTGGTTGTAACGTGACAAAATGTGGAAAAGTTCAAGGGGTATGAAAACTTTTGCAAGCCACTGTATCTCACTCCTTCGAAGACGTAATGTGCTGTGTATGAAAGGAAACTGGATCCACTTTACTGTCGGGGAGCAATTGATCAGGTGCCTCATCAATATTTTGTGGAAAATTAAAGTCTTGAATAAAATATATCTCTCTCCTCTCACCTCAAGTCTATACCCTCGAGGTTTAGAATCCTCTCTCCTGAGAAATGACTGTAAGCATTCATTTTATTCATACCCTCATGTTTTTGTATACTTCAATAAGGTCACACTCTACACTCCAAAGAAGGCAGTCCAAGCCCATCCAGCCTTTCCATATAACTCAAGACTCTATGCCCCTGTAATATCCTGGTGAAGTCTTCCGCCTTTAATTCTGCCGCCATCAATCTTGGTTACCTTCTCAAAAAAACTTGATCAAATTAGTGAGATGATTTTTGCTGTATAAAGTATTATTGAGTCATACTCTTTCAAAATGTGCTCTTGGCATTTTCTCCAATAATTTCCGTACAGCTGATCTATGATGCATCAGCCCGTTGCTATCTGGCTTATCCCAAGGCCCTTAAAAGCACAAGGCTAATGCATGGCCTCACAGGTAGCTAGCATGGTGAAGAAGGCTTTTAGGGTACTGGCCTTCATCAGTCAGGGAAATTAGTATAGAAGATGAGACATTACGTTACAGTTGTACAAGAAGTCGGTGAGGCCACACGAGTAATTTGTTTAGTTTTCGTTATCTTGCTATAGGAAAGGTGCCATTATGCTGGAAAGAGTGCAGGGAAAATGTCAACATTTTTTTGAATGAATAAGTTTATTGGCCAAGTATTCACATACAGGGATTCATGTCAGGATTCGAGCACCTGAGCTATAAGGAGAGATTGGGCAGACTTGGATTTTATTCTTCAGGGAGCAGGAGACTGAGGAATGTCCTTTACAAATGCATAGATAGGGTGAATGCACAGCATTTTCCCCCAGGGTAGGTGAATCAACAACTAGAGGACATAGGTTTAAGGTGAGAGGCGAAAGATTGAAAAGGAACCTGTGAGGCAACTTTTTCCACACAGAGGGTGGGAGTATATGGAATGAATTGCCAGAGCAAGGAGTTGAGGCAAGCACAAGAACAACATTTAAAAGCCATTTGGACATGTGGATATGAAAGGTTTAGAGGGATGATGGCCAATGGGACTAACTTAGATGAAGCGCCTGGGTAGGCAGGGAAAGTTGGGCCAATGGGCCTGTATGATTTCCGTGCAGCGTGATTTTGCGACTATTAGCTATCTTTCAGTCTTCTGGCACCTCATCTATGGCTAACGAAGATGCAAAAATCTGTTGGGTCCCCAACTGTCTCTTCTTTACTTCACATAACAATCTTGGATTGATCTCATCTGGGCCAGGGAAATTTCAATCCTTTTTGATCCTATAACATCCAACATATCCCCCTTTTTATTACTGACAATACTTTAATTCTACAAAATGCACTCTTGTGTCTCTGTCAGTTTCACCGATCAATCTGATTACACCTGCTTAATTTGGAAGTTTTGTAAAATCATAATTGCCTGCTTTGGTACTTTTTTTGTCTAAGCTTTTAATCTTGTGTGCCAGGTTCACATTAAATTGTGCAAGTATTAATTTTCTTACTACACCACATAATCATAAGAGATCCAGACCCCATTCTATGCTTTCAATGAAATTACCAATTTAGCTCTTGTACATCATACCCTAAATCAGGAAACCAAAAATACTGTTGTTTTTGTTGCTTTATTTACAGCCTTTCACTTTTGCAAAGTATTGGACTACATTCATTTAACATACACACTCATTAGCATGTTTGTATTTGAGTTTTTACCTTGTATTTATTCCCCAAAACAATACTCTGTATTTGAATCTCTGTTAAATTGAATCTTTCAGTTGATCTGTTTTTTCTACTAAACTGTCTGCATTTCCTCTCCAATGGATCTTCACTGTATAACACGTATGCTTTTCACACTATGGAGATATGTATGACAATTTCCTAACATTGATCTGACGACCTGTTGATCAACCTTTCTGTACCAATCCTTTCTGTTTTATGCTGAAGCTTGCTGCTATTAAAATGATGCTTTTACTTGAGATTTCATTGTTAAAGTAGAAAATTATAAGTACATTACTGCTGTGTTTGCCATCGCTTCCATTTGTATCAATTATTTAAACCACTCTCCCTTCCTATAACAAGGGGAATAATGCTTTTGTCCAAGTCAGATTGAAAGTATGATCTTGAAAAATGCCTTTGATTCGAACTAAAAATAATCTCCAATTATAATTACATAGATTTTGATTCTGATTTAATTTATTTATTTCAACCTGGAAATTGCTGTAACTAACTCATTTCCAAGCAAACTAAATTACTTGGTGCGTTTGTTGAATTAATTTAGAAATTATCCAATATTGTCAGCATGTCCATCTATTTTGCTTGACTTCCATTTTAAAGCATGCAAGCTCATTATAAAAAATCCATGCAATTTGTGCCAGGGTACAAGTTGCTCATTTGCTTTCACCTAGATTACGTAGTTAAAACATTATTTCTGTAGATTTGTTCATGTGCAATGTAACTAGTAAAGTCAAAACATTTCTATGTGTAAATATAATGTTGAACTTTTGTCCACAGATGCTACGACTGATTTAGCTACACATCCTGATTACTATGCCAATCTGGTGGATGAATCTATGGGAAAATGTTGCATGGCAACTGAGGAAATTGAACGTGATCTGCATCGTTCTCTGCCTGAACACCCAGCATTTCAGAGTGACGCTGGTATAGCAGCATTAAGGAGAGTACTGACAGCATACGCATACAGAAACCCCAAAATAGGTTATTGCCAGGTAGATGCAGTTCATAGTTAATACATGAAAATAGTCAGAATACTATATACAATACAATTTATTTGTTGTCATTTGAACCTAAGTTCAAACAAAATTTGGTTTCTGCAGTCATACAAACAAGTAAAAAGAACCAAGACACAACACAATTACACAAACATCCATCACAGTGAATCTCCTCCTCACTGTGATGGAAGGCAACGTCTTATCTCTCCCCTGCACTCCCCATTCTCCTCCCGATGTCAAAGTCAAAGCCCCCGGCGGGCGATGGTAAATATGTCCCGCGGCCATTAAAGCCGCGCCGGGCGATGCAAGGCCACGCTCCGGGTCTTGATGTTGGAGCCCCCGGTAGTGCTAGCAAGTCCCGCGGCCATTTAAAGCCGCGGCGGGCGATGTAAGACCCCGCTCCAGGTCATCTTCAACCCCGCAACTCGGGCGGGAGAAGTTGCCGTTGCGGGAGCCCCGATAAGCGGTCTCCCACCAGGGACCCACGAGCTCCCGATGTCACCGTCCACCGGGCCGGCGGCTGGAGCCTCTGAATCTCCGGGATCGGGTCGCAGCAGCGTGCCACCACAGCTCCTCCCGTTCCGAACTCGGCCAGCTCCACGATGGTGAGTAAGTCCGCCGGCTCCGCGACTGGAGCCCCAGGTCATTCCGTTGGAGGCCGCTCCACGGTGCTAGGCCCCAACGACAATGGAGACCCGACAGAGAAAGGTCTGGTCTCCCGTGCAGGGAAAAGGTTTTAAAAGTTTTCACCACCCTACCCCCCCATCCCCCGCCCCCCACACATACCCAGTTAAAAAAACCACTATAAACAAAACTCATACGAAACAAAAAAAAATAAAAAAGACAGACGGACTGCAGAGACCGCTGCGACGTGAGTATTATCTTGGGACTATTATCTTGGGACGTTGTTTGAAATATGATAGAAATTAACCATCCAAATGCAAAATAATTTGAAACTTTTTTGTCAATACAGAAACTCAATCTTTTAAAAAATTAATTACAACTTCAGCAAATTACTTCAAACTTATTTAACACTTGTGTCTTCAAGATGGGTCTTGTTTCGTTTTAGATAAAATTATGATTAATAAGACATCAAATTACTCGGCATACTGTAATGTGTGTGTAAAGCGAGCATAGAATTTTCGCTATTTAAGATGTAATATCTGGAGAAAAGCTGTGTTTAACGCAAAAGTGTTTAACTTGGTTTGGCACAGCTGCTTAATTTTGCTGAATGTTTAATATCTTTAGAAGAAATGCCTCCCAATTTGTCACTTTATACTTGCCTATCAGATCACATCTATGCCTCTAAACTACATTCTCTTTTACCTTTACCCACAGTCTATGAATATTCTGACCTCTGTCCTATTACTATATGCCAAGGAGGAAGAAGCTTTTTGGCTACTGGTAGCTGTCTGTGAGAGAATGCTCCCAGATTACTTCAACCGTAGAGTTATTGGTAAATCTTTGTTTCTCAAAGATCAACTTCAAATATGAGAACATTATTCAAATGTCTGTTATTGTCTTTTGGACTTGTGGACAAATGCAGGCCACAATTGTGTTTGCCCAAAGGTACTAAATGGTTAAAATTCCTATTTACTTGTGATGAGGAGAGATTTGTGGGGACAGTCTTTTATTTTAAATAGTTTACAGTAACATTCGTATTGGTCCCAGGACAAAAATTTGAATATGGATGTTTGGATTTACTTTTGGAGCGTTGTGGATTGAATCAGTAGAACTCTAAATTAAGTTAAAATATCATGTGAATCCAGAATGCTGGGAATCACGTGGACAGAAGAAATAGCAGAAAATGGAGTCTTAAGCAAAACACAATGTTGGAAAAAATCAGCGGGTCAGGCAGCATCTAGGGAAGGAGTGGACAGGTGATGTTTCAGGTTGCATCACCAGTCCATTCCCTCCCTAGATGCCGCCTGACCTGCTGAGTTCCTCCAACACTTTATGTTTTGCTTAAGTTGGGAATCACAATGATTTGATAAGCTTGATTTGCAAAATCATTGTGAATCTGGCCAGCCTGCTCATGATTTTTATTGCTGTGGCAGACTGAAGAAGCTTGAGTCTCCACACCTGACAATGTGGAGTGGCCTCGAAGTTGTGTGGCTCAGACTGCATGTGTAAAGCCCTGCCCCCAGTGTGTTGGCTGTAAAATGCCTTCAAAATGTCTCCAATGGTAGAGAAATGGTAAAACTATTTAATTCATTTTGAAAATTAAAATTAAATATTGTAAAACATGAACAAATAATTAAAAGCAATAAACTAAATTAAGTATAGATCCTTTTTTCTGCAGAATCTGGGTTGTGATTCCTACCTTTGTTCTTCCTGTATAAAGCTGAGGGCCAGATGTGAACTGCATTGGGATTCTCTTCAGCAGGTCACTGGTCTGCTGCGCAACTTGACAGAATGGGCGGTTTAGGACTAGATTTGATATTGTCACATATGCCGAGGTACAGTGAAAAGCTTTGTTTTGCGTGCTATCCCAACAGATCAGACACCGTACGCAAATACAATCTAATCAAGCTCCAGTACAATAAATGGAGCAAAAAGGAAGATACAGTGTGCAGAATATAGTTCTCAGCATTGTAGCACATCAGTTCCATAGACAAGATCCAATGTCCACAATGAGTTAGAGGTGAATTGCTCAGTACCTTAGCTTGTGGGAAGGACCATTAGGAAGCCTAATAACAGAGGGGAAAGAAGCTATTCCTGACTATGGTGGTGAGAGCTATCAAGCTTCTGTACCTTCTGCTAGATGGAAGCAGGGAAAAGGAGGAATGACCAGGATGGGACAAGTTTTTGATTATGTTGGCTACTTTTCTGACGCAGCGTGAAGTGTAGATGGAATCAATGGTGGGGAGTCTGGTCTGTGTGATGGACTGGACTACTCTGCAATAACAACAATTTCTTGTGGTCTTAAGTGAGTTGATGAGTGAGCACCTGATCTCCAGGATGTCTTGGACTTTCACTTTGCCTGCGCTTGCTTGAAAGTCCAAGACTGCCAATGGTACAAATGGCTGATAAGCTGGTAATTCCCTTTTGAAACCTCCTGCTGTCAAACATGCATGTGCAGGTAGAGTGAAATTCCAAGATGTCCTGGAGAACAGGTGCTCACTTATCTGAGTGTAGAAGAACTTTTTAGTTTTTTATTTGTAAAAAAATTTGAAAACTATGTATCATTTTCCTTCCACTTCACAATTATGCGCCACTTTGTGTTGGTCTATCACATAAAATCCCAATAAAATACATTTACGTTTGTGGTTGTAACGTGACAAAATGTGGAAAAGTTCAAGGGGTATGAATACTTTTGCAAGCCACTGTGTATTAATGATTTGGACGAGGGAATTGAATGCAACATCTCCAAGTTTGCGGATGACACAAAGCTGGGGGGCAGTGTTAGCTGTGAGGAGGATGCTAGGAGGCTGCAAGGTAACTTGGATAGGCTGGGTGAGTGGGCAAATGCATGGCAGATGCAGTATAATGTGGATAAATGTGAGGTTATCCACTTTGGTGGCAAAAACAGGAAAGTAGACTATTATCTGAATGGTGGCCGATTAGGAAAAGAGGAGATGCAACGAGACCTGGGTATCATGGTACACCAGTCATTGAAAGTAGGCATGCAGGTGCAGCAGGCAGTGAAGAAAGCGAATGGTATGTTAGCATTCATAGCAAAAGGATTTGAGTATAGGAGCAGGGAGGTTCTACTGCACTTGTACAGGGTCTTGGTGAGACCACACCTGGAGTATTGCGTACAGTTTTGGTCTCCAAATGTGAGGAAAGACATTCTTGCCATAGAGGGAGTACAGAGTAGGTTCACCAGACTGATTCCTGGGATGTCAGGACTTTCATATGAAGAAAGACTGGATAGACTCGGCTTGTACTCGCTAGAATTTAGAAGATTGAGGGGGGATCTTATAGAAACTTACAAAATGCTTAAGGGATTGGACAGGCTAGATGCAGGAAGATTGTTCCAGATGTTGGGGAAGTCCAGAACAAGGGGTCACAGTTTAAGGATAAGGGGGAAATCTTTTAGGACCGAGATGAGAAAAACATTTTTCACACAGAGAGTGGTGAATCTCTGGAATTCTCTGCCACAGAAGGTAGTTGAGGCCAGTTCATTGGCTATATTTAAGAGGGAGTTAGATGTGGCCCTTGTGGCTAAAGGGATCAGGGGGTATGGAGAGAAGGCAGGTACAGGATACTGAGTTGGATGATCAGCCATGATCATATTGAATGGCGGTGCAGGCTCGAAGGGCCGAATGGCCTACTCCTGCACCTATTTTCTATGTTTCTATGTCATGATTTATTCATATCTGCTATTTGTAAGCAACCTTCCATTGCAAATCACGTACAACATTTGAATATCAGATGGTTATTATAATCTTGAACCATTGTGAACGCTAATAGCACTTAGTAAAATTTACATGGAGCATACATGGAACTTATCCAGCCCATTGCTGGATAATCCATGTAATACTGCAGACTCCAATAGCGTAATGATGTGTACAGCAGTGGCGAGCCACTATATAGCATAAGGACACGAAAGGGTGTTGCATCAGAAATCAAAATAAAAAAAACAAAGCAGAATCCTGTCAGAGCTGCAAAACTTCCTCAAGGTTGGCATTCCTGGAAGATAAATTATTTTTGTATTTTTTGAGTAGCTTTGGTTGGTGTAGTTGTTGATTAACTGACAGTTGAACTGTTACACAGTGAGGAGTTAAGTGTTCAAGCCTCTTTCTTTCCTCTTGCTAGTTATCTATGAAGTAGCACTAATCTCCCTCTGGTGCCTGGCATCCAAAAATATAGATCTAAATTCTTGTTATCATTTGTTATGATGCGGCATATGGTCTGCTGATTGAAATTAATGGCACGGTGGTGATTCATGGTGCTTTTGAAATTAATATGTTGTAAAACATAATTTCAAGAGTCCTTGAAATTAATATGTTGTAAAACATAATTTCAAGAGTTACTCAATTTCCAAATGTAAATAGTTTATTTTTCAGCCGCGTTTTACTGCTTTGTTGCTGACCTGGAATCGTGCTGTCTTTTCCAGGTGCACAGGTTGATCAAGCTGTATTTGAAGAACTTATCAAAGAGCATTTACCGGAACTAGCTGAACATGTGACAGCCTTGTCTGGTTTGGCCTCCATTTCCCTCTCCTGGTTCCTCACACTGTTTCTCAGTATTATACCCCTGCACAGTTCACTCAATGTTGTTGACTGCTTCTTCTATGATGGAATTAAGGTGATCTTCCAGGTGGGCTTGGCTATTCTAGATGCCAACACTCAGCAGTTGTGTCGCTGTGAAGATGATGGACAAGCCTTGATCATCCTCAGCAGGTTTGGTGCACATGTTCTTAAAATTACAACACACTATTACAAATTAACTTCAAAAAATTAATCAGTATATTGAATTATTCTTGCAGGTTTCTTGATCATATCACAAATGCAGAGAGTCCTTTGTCTCAAATTGCTCGGCAACATTTATCAAATGAAGATAAAGAGCATGTTCAGCAAATGGAAATAACAGATCTCATAAGGGATTCGTACGAGGTGAGTTGTTTTATAGTTATTGTGTCAAGAGTATTTAATGCACCAAGGTGATGATTAGAGGACAAATGCAGAACTGCTTACTGCAGGCTGGCCAAGTGCTGTTTTCCCATGCCTCTTGTATTTAATAATTAGTGGAGAGTGTGGTACAGGGAATGAATAATACTCAAGGCAAAACAATATTTATTCACGTCTGTAGAACTATTGCTCGTAGCATATCTTCTGCACTAAACAAGGTAATGTTGGGGAATGGAGCCCTCCCTGTTTTAAGAATCTCAACAGTTATCACCTAGAAAATTAGATATGAGGTATTCACATGCAAAGTAAACATCCCTGGATGTTGGAGTAACTCAGTGGGTCAGGCAGTATCTCTAGAGAACATGGATCGGCGACGTTTCGGGTAGGGACCCCACATAAAATTTCCCTGGATTCTACGTGCCCCAACATGCTGAAGGTCCGACGTAAAAAAGACATTTTGCACCAGCTTGCACTACCAATTTTCCATAAAGACTGTCCTCTGGTTTTTTAAGTCAGTTTGCCAATTAACAGCGACCAGTGTCTGAACTTGGGATTCCCCGCGCAGTTTCCCCAATGGACAGCCAACAGATTTTACTCTTACGACACATGTTCCAGATATGAGAGGCCTGCAATGTGGCATCCAGTTTGTCAGGTTGGTTTCACAATCATATAAATGTGTTTACTTGCAATTAATTAAAGCGTGGAAATACAATATTGTCATCAGAGTGCTAATGATGTTTCACAGTAACAGCTGGATGTACTGTGATGGAATAATAATACAAGCATATGGCAGTATGTGCTGATAGTTTATAAAGTAGACATACTGCAGCAGATAGGAAGCATACATTTAATTTGCGATGTTATCATTAGCTTGCTACGGTGGTGATTGGGTCTCTTTTAGAATTGATATTGTTTTTATATACTTTTATGTATTTCACAACTGTCTGAATGCAAACATCAAATTCTGTTTGGAAGCTGTTTATTTGAATGCTACAGTTAAATGCATTGAAGAGATGTAAAACACTAAGACCAAGGAATAATATATTTACTCTTAGCAGTTCCAAGAGTTTTGTGTGGACATTCATGCCCACCTTTGACTAGCAATAAGGGCAATCTTGGTTGATGATGTACAATATTCTTCCTAACCTCAGTGTTTAGCTGCAGTGAAACTTGGGGGATTCTACTAATTTAGTATTTTGTTTTTACTGTGTTTTGGTTATATTTTATTAATTATCCTCATCGTTCTATAAATATTATTGGTATGAAAACAGCAGCTGAGCACTAAATTGCATTCTCCTGTGCCTCAATATTCGGTGGTATTTTCCTGATTTTTATTTTGACTTCAGTTAATTCAATTGGTAGCTTGCAAACCTCGATAAATGCAGACTACAAATATTTGACTTCTCCAGTTTTTCATTTGTAACTTTTGCTAACTTGACACTTCGCTGGCAACTGAACCGTTCTTGCACCCGCCAGAGTGTGGTCCTGACCTCCCATCAACCTCATTGGAGACCTTTGAACTATCTTTAATCGGACGTCATCCTGCACTAACTGTTGTCCCCTTTATCCTTTATCTGGACCGCTTAATTGTAGTCATGTATAGTCTTGTCTTTGACTGGATAGCAAACAACAAAAAGCTTTTCACTCAATTTTGGTACATGTGACAATTATAAACTAAACTAAACTGAATTAAATCTCAGTCATGTATAATGTCATCAATATCTTTGATTGTTCTTTGGGATTTTGGATGTCTTGCTTTCACTCCCGATCTGAATTAATTGGTGAGGCTTGTGTGGGGTTTGCAAACTCGTCTACAGATGGAGTAGGAGGAATCTGACTGCTTGGGTGGGTGCGTAGTCCGGAGTGGGTGCACTGCTTCTGTAGTTGGCTTCCAAGCTTTTCCAATGCATGGATGCAATGTTCTTGGTGTCATCCTGATGCCCCTTCACTCTGTCGGTGTCCCCGAGTCAGTGGAGATGGTGCAATTTTTTGGAGGAGGTTTTGAGAATATTCTTGTTCTTGTTTTTCCTCTATCCATCTAATAATCTTTTGCAATGACAGAGTTTAGAGTTTAAATTACGCCTTGGTGCTGGGGAGGATGCTGTGAGAGGATGCTGATATTGGTTTATCTATCTTTGCTGTGGATTTGACAATAGACAATAGGTGCAGGAGTAGGCCATTTGGCCCTTTGAGCCAGCACAGCCATTCAATGTGATCATGGCTGATCATCCACAATCGGTACCCCGTTCCTACCTTCTCCCCATATCCCTGACTCAGCTATTTTTAAGAGCCCTATCTAGCTCTCTCTTGAAAGTATACAGAGAACCGGCCTCCACCGCCCTCTGAGCCAGAGAATTCCATAGACTCACAACGCTCTGTGTGGAAAAAGTGTTTGCTCATCTCCGTTCTAAATGGCTTGCCCCTTATTCTTAAACTGTGGCCCTGGTTCTGGACTCCCCCAACATCGGGAACATGTTTCCTGCCTCTCGCGTGTCCAAAACCTTAATAATCTTATATGTTTCAATAAGATCCCCTCTCATTCTTCTAAACTCTAGCGTATACAAGCCCAGCCGCTCCATTCTCTCAGCATATGACAGTCCCGCCATCCTGGGAATTAACCTTGTAAACCCACGCTGCACTCCCTCAATAGCAAGAATGTCCTTCCTCAAATTAGGGGATCAAAACTGCACACAATACTCCAGCTGTGGTCTCACTATGTCCCTGTACAACTGCAGAAGGACTTCTTTGCTCCTATACTCAACTCCTCTGGTTATGAAGGCCAACATGCCATTCGCTTTCTTCACTGCCTGCTGTACCTGCATACTTTCATTGACCCAATACTTTCAAGAGAGAGCTAGATAGGGCTCTTAAAAATAGCTGAGTCAGGAACAAGGACCCCCAGATTCCGTTGTACTTCCCCTTTTCCCAACTTGACACCATTTAGATTTGCAGACAGTACTGCTGGTATCTCTCCAGTGCCCTTTGTGATTGATCATGTCATACCGCATATTGTTATTTTCAATTTGTTTTTATTAAATATTCAGAAATTTGGAGATATTCATGTGGGGCAAATTGAACAAATGCGCTGCAGACACAGAATAAGAGTTTTGCAGAATTTGGAGGACACCACGAAAGAAAATGTGGTACGTTTTCATTATCATTGCCATTTAACGCGAGGGGGGATTTCTTTTTAAGGATTGCATCTGTGACAACTGTTTAATATCATTCGTATAAATCATTCTAAAGTACAATTTCCATACTGTAAATTAATTTGTAACTGACATCAAAAATTGCATAGGTTTGCAATTCATCTCAGATTTTGATTAAAGTACCGTGTTTTATCATATAAAGCTATTCAACTAATTTTGAGTAGAATTAATTTGCTTGAGGGGAATCTTGCGTGTCAGGTCTGTTAAACATGAAGTAAAATGTCAACAGAAATTAGAAATCTATTTGTTCAAAGACCAATTCTACATAATTTTATTTATATATTGGGGAATCATTTGAATTTGGTAGTATTGTGCATCTCACTGAATGTTAATCACAGTGCAGCACATAATGCCAAATGTTTGACACTTTCAAACTTATTCAAAACTACAGAAGCCAGCAATCGTTCTTTTAGTTAGATAGAAAATTGGCTTTGTGGAAGGAACCAGATGGTGATGGTGAAAGGTTGCATTTAGGCCTGGAGGCCTGTGACTAGTGGTGTGTCTCAGGGTTCTTTGTTGTGCCCATAGCTGTTTGTCATCTACATCAATGGTTTAGATGAGATTGTACATGGCATGATTAGCAGGCTTGCAGATGACATTAACGTGGGTGGTATTGTAGATAGTGAAGATAGTTATCAAAAATTGCAGCAGGATCTTGATCGGTTGGCCAGGTGGCCTGAGGAATGATTGATGGAATTTAATCCAGAGAAATGTGACGTGTTGCATTTTGGGAAGACTAACATGGACAGGACCTACACAGTGAATAGTATGACTCTGGAGGATGTTGTACAGCTGAAGGATCTAGGTACATAGTTCGTTAAAAGTGGCACCACAGGTAAATAGGGTGGTCAAAAAAGATTTTGGAACATTGGCCTTCATCGGTCAAGTATTGCGTGTGGAAGTTGGGAGGTCATGTTGCAGTTAGTTGTTCTGTTCTGGGCACCATGTTGTAGAAAAGATTTTGTCAAGCTAGAAAGTGCGCAGAGAAAATTTACAAGGATGTTTCCAGGATTCGAGGGTCTGAACTATAGGGACAGGTTAAGCAGGCAAGAACTCTTCCTTGGAGCGCAGGGTGATCTTATAGAAGTGTCCAAAATCATGAAAGGAATAGATCAGATAGAGTCTCTCGCCCAGTTTACAGTGAGTTGGAGGGGGGGGGGGATAGATTTAATAGGAACCTGAGGAACAATGTTTTCACACACAGGGTGGTGGGAGAATGGAATGAGCTGCCGGAAGAGGTAGTTGAGGCAGGTAGTATCGCAGCGTTTAAGAAACATTTGAACAGGTACATGGGTAGGACAAGTTTAAAGGGGATATGGGCCAAACGCAGGCAGGTGCGACAAATGTGGATGGGACATGTTGGGCCGAAGGGGGCAAGTTGGGCCGAAGGGACTGTTTCTGCACTATATGACGCTATGACTATATAACTCATAATTATTAATATTGACAATATTAATCCTGAATATAGAATTTACTTAAAACATTTGCAGGTTTGGCAGCAAGCTTTTTTTTGTCTTTCACCTCTCAAGTGCATTACTGATATAAAGTCAAAGATGACACAGAACATTGAAATGCACAATTGTCATATGGTATAATAAGGAACTCTGATCATTCTGATAATTGGGATGCTAGATATAAAGTCTGAGTATAGAAGAGAGACCGAGCAACTGTCCATATGGTGCCAGCACAATAACCTGGCCCTCAACACCAGCAAAACCAAGGAACTGATTGTGGACTTTGGAAGGAGTAGGATGGGGACCCACAGTCCCGTTTATATCAACGGGTTGATGGTTGAAAGGGTCAAGAGCTTCAAATTCCTGGGCGAGCACATCTGTGAAGATCTTTCCTGGTCCGAGAACACTGATGCCATTATTAAGAAAGCACATCAGCGCCTCTACTTCCTGAGAAGATTACGGAGAGTCGGTTTGTCAAGGAGGACTCTCTCTAACTTCTACAGG
The DNA here is from genome assembly GCA_038087875.1 of Malacoraja senta. Classification (NCBI taxonomy): domain Eukaryota; kingdom Metazoa; phylum Chordata; class Chondrichthyes; order Rajiformes; family Rajidae; genus Malacoraja; species Malacoraja senta. The sequence continues at coordinate 1,178,113 of CM076000.1, read as the reverse complement.
TGCACAGTAGAGAGCATGCTGACCGGTTGCATCGTGGCTTGGTTCGGCAACTTGAGCGCCCTGGAGAGGAAAAGACTACAAAAAGTAGTAAACACTGCCCAGTCCATCATCGGCTCTGACCTCCCTTCCATCGAGGGGATCTATCACAGTCGCTGCCTCAAAAAGGCTGGCAGTATCATCAAGGACCCACACCATCCTGGCCACACACTCATCTCCCTACTACCTTCAGGTAGAAGGTACAGGAGCCTGAAGACTGCAACGACCAGGTTCAGGAACAGCTACTTCTCCACAGCCATCAGGCTATTAAACCTGGCTCAGACATAACACTGAACTTTATTAGCCAATACTGTTATTTGCACTTTATCAGTATATTGATTCATGTGTGTATATATTTATAGAATGCCTTGTAGTCAATGCCTACTATGTTCTGTTGTGCTGAAGCAAAGCAAGAATTTCATTATCCTATCAGGGACACATGACAATAAACTCACTTGACTTGACTAGATAAGTGAAGTATTAATGTGATCAAGGAGAACTGCTAATATATGGGCAAAATGACTTATTGGCAGCAGGAACTTGAAGTGAAAGAAGTTAGTGAATTGGAGAAGTGTCACATGTGCATGAATTAAACTTTTTTTTTGTTAATTATAAGTCTCCTTTTATTGGTCAGGCAGATCGGGGCTTCATGTATGGGCACCTAGAGTGATTGAAACTTTTGAATTCTGCTCTCCTAAAATGTAATTGATTTTTCAAGCTATTAGTTTTGCAGCTAAAGGCAGGCCCAGAGAGTTTTAATATTAATATATATTACTTTGTAGCTCAGAGTTGTGGCGCCAGATGTTTCATTTAGTACTGAAGAACTTGGAGAACTCTATGATCTATTTAAGGTGAGTTCGTTAATGCATACTCTAAATTTTTATTTGGGGTAATTTTCCTATCTTCTAAATTTAAAACGTTTGAGGCAAAGTAATTGTTATTATTTAGAAAGATATTTAAAACATTGCTAGTGTGTAATCAATTGACTTGCAAAATAATTTAAGACCTTGCCTTTTGAACAGCACAGGGGTTAGTGGTTTTTAAAAGTTTTAGATGTGTGTGGTACTGCTGGTGCCGTATATCTCAATCTACCGGGATTTGGTGCTGACCATGAAAGTCTGTGTGTGTGGAGTTGGCACAGTCTCCCTGACACCTTGGGTTTTCATGGATCCTCCAGTTTTCCCATACACCCCCGCCCCCTTCCCCAAGACTTGCACCAGGTTAGTTGTCCTGTAAACTACCCCAAGTGGGTGGCAGGGAATCTGAAGTAGGTCATTATGTATTGACACCTTTAAATTGCAAACTGATAACAGTATCTAATGCAATCTGGTAACAAAAACAGACGATGTTGGAAAAATGCAGCTAGCCTGGTGGAGTAGCTGGTAGAGCTGCTGCCTCACCTTGCCAGCGACCCAGGTTCAATCCCAACCTCTGCAGCTGTCTGTGTGGAGTTTGTGCTTTTTCCATGTGACCATGTGAGTTTTCTCCGGGTCTCCTGGTTCCTCCCAGATCCCAAAGACGTGCGGGTTTGTACGTTTAAAAAAAATTTAAATGACCCTGATGTACAGCGAGTGGATGTGAAAGTGAATTTTGTATAGAACTCATGTGAACAGGTGACCAATGGTTGGCGTGGAATCGATGGGCTAAAGGTCCTGTTTCCATGCTGTATTTCTAAAGGAAACTACTGTGAAAAAAGAAACCAACCCAACATTTCCAGTCATAGGCTCTTCTGGGCTGGTTTTCACCCAGAATTATTGTCCTGTTGATCATTCCACAGGTCCTCTCTGAAGTGCTCAGTTTCAAATATTTTCTAATTATATCTTGGACATTTGACATTTTTTGGGATTTTCATTTATTGCTGAATCTGGCAGTGTTACCAGGACATGAAACCAGTGTTACCATGATACTTTGTACCATCAATGGTTTTGTGACAGTTTGCACCAGAACTACTTACTGGCTGGCACCTTTTTTTTCTTCTTTTTAAAAAAAAATTTTTAAATAAATAAATAAATAAACACATTAAAGAAAATTAAACAAAATTTTCATGTATTTAGTATTTTAAAAGATCAGTTCTATTATTACAAAAAGTTACTAAAGTTTAAATGTTTTTTAATTAAACTAAGCGATCAGGCCCTTAATCATTTTCAGCTGCGTGTAAGACAATAATCTGCTATAGACAACAGCAAGGAACATATGAGTACCGGCACCTTTTGGTCTACAAAAACAGCACTGGTTACCATCCAAAAAATGTTCCAGTCCTAGATGCTTTTGTTGCCCTTGCAGGTATTTAACCTCCCAATTCCTCCAATGATGAGAATCAGTTGTGGTCCATTCACTACCCCCATTACAGGGAAAATGCTTGGATTGAATTTACTGACAGATATTTGATTTCTGCGAGCAAACCAGAACTCAGTGGTTTCACTTGGGAAACAACTGCTAAGGAGGGTGGGCAATTGATATGTAATATTCTGGATATGAAGAGGTAAGAAAAAGGAAACTCGTTGCAAAATGTCATTGGATAACATAATGCTAAGAATGTTTTTGTCCTTTTTCTATGTGTAATTTAAAACAATTTAAATGCAAACACAACACTGGGAATAATATTTACCTTTTTCTTTAAAATAAATTAGAGGGAGCATCTTTTAAGTTGTTACTGGGGTGGAAACGATTCAGCGACACTGCACCATGATCCCAGCCTCCCATACCTGGAACAGTACAGGATAAATAGTCTCCAGTTCAGCAGCCTCTTCTGTCTTCTGAGTCCCTGGACCTGGGGAAGCCATACTCGTGTTCTAGCCCAGCGGATATTTCGACTTTTAGATGAAAATGCTGATTCTCTCATTGACTTCAAAGAACTGGTCAGCTGTTTAGGTAAATGTTTTTTTCATTTATGTATACTTATTAATGTAGATGTGTATACACTGTCTGGCTCAAATTATTCCAGGATACTTTCTGATTCCAAAATAAGCTTCAAAATAAATACTTCAAATCTACTGAATGAGTGTGGACAAAAGTGGGATTTGTTTGAATAATTGTTCTAATTTTCCATGTAGATTTAATGTACTACGGTGATTTCAGTGAAAATCTCAGACTGTTGTACAGACTCCACATTCCACCAGGTAAGGTAATCCTTGTGTAAAGATCAAGAATCGTGCTTAATTGAAAATGTTGACTCAATTTTGGTTAGTCAATTTCTGTTGGGGATCTGATTGTTATACTGAGCCTGTGCTGCATGAATAGCACTAATTCATAGTACCTGGGTTTTTAGTTCCTTTATACTTAAAATATTTATTGTTTGTACATATACCAGATGGTGGTTGGGATCCCATGTTTCACTCCATGTAAAATGTAACTTGTGTAATATATTTGTGCTGGCATCTTAGCCTGTACCATTCCATTAGCTTGTTACCTCTGCCCTTGATGACCAACATGAACTTTAGTCCAATTATTTTCCATTCACAGGTTCCACAAAACTTAACTTAGTGTCCTTATCCATTCATGCAATGTATTTCCCAACCCTGTCAATTGATCTGTTCTTATGTTGGGCTTGCTGTGAAACCCACTCCACCTCAATCGCTATTCAATTCCCACTCAACCACCAGCATTTAGGCTTTCTGCTACTTGTCTGTGCTCTGGAATTCTATTCCTCAAATATGAACAAGTTTTCAAACTTGACCAAGCTTTGGGCACCAACCCTGCCTTTAGATTTATTTGTCCCTTTTTGTTATATGAATCATGGAGAATTCACCAAAGTAACAACAAATAATCCTATTTCAATTTCCTAAAGTATTCTTGAAGATGACATGGACTTCAGTTTGTGCACGAGTAGTCAAGGAGTGGCTTGGCACTGGTCCACCACTGGTGCAATTAGAACTACAAACCAAACTGCGAGACAAATTAGTAATGTTGGATGCAATAAAACAGCCACATCTTATTGATGTTAGGACATTGTGCTATATATAAATGCACTACAATATTACAACCCAAGCCAGAGCTAAAAAATGTGTTTATTATTGTAAAACCAAAAATCCTACAATAATACTGATACAATATTGACAAATGTGCTCTATTGTTGGATGGCATAAGTATTATTTATGCAACGGGAGAAATGAATCATGAATTTTTTTACATCTCTGCAATCCATTTGAATTGGTCTGGCTTGTACGAGGAAAAGTCTTTTTGGAGTTGAAGAAAGGTGGTGTGATGTGGCTGCTCTTGCATCCAACGGCCTAATTTGTCTTTCAGTTTGGCTTGTAGTTCTTTCTACACCAGTGATGCAACAGTGCCAACTCCTTGGCTACTCCAGCACATTCAAAACTGAAAAACACGAGTCCATGTCATCTACAAGAAAATTTCAGAAAATTGCAATGAGACTTTTAATTTCTTTGGTAAATTCACCATGGTCCATAATGAAGGGGCAAAAATAAATCCATGGAAATAAATTATGCTGGGTATTATCCATGGATTCTACAATACCATCTACTCAAGAAGGAGGTGGTTAAAAGTCAAAGCAAGGTATTCAACTTGCAAAAATCTCTAGGCACAATCTCTCTGAGCGAGAGTCCACATGATGAAAACTTGCATCAACAGCTTGGGTTTTCAACAGATTTGTTTCTAGTTTATTAAGGTGTTACGTTCTGTTTGCAGTTTTTGTGCCTGATTTGATCATTGAAACGTAGTCTCAATTTTCCAGCTTGCAGTGATGATGAGGCAACCAGCTTTTCTCCTCTGAGAACAACCTTCATTTCAAGTATTCAATCGGATTACTTTCGAAAACCAAATAGCAAGTATACATTTATTCCTAAAATTTCTGAGGTATTTTAATTAATTACGCAAACTCGGCTGTGGTGAAGGAACACACAATCACACTTTATTAACCAAGTATGTTTTGCAACATACGAGGAATTTCATTTGCCAAGTCAGTCATACAAATAAAAGCAACAAAACACATTTTAACATAAACATCCACCACAGTGACTCCTCCGCATTCCTCACTGTGATGGAAGGTGAAAAAAGTTCAAATCTCTTCCCTTCATTGATCTTCCACGGTCGGGGGCCTCGAGGCCTCTGTTGACGGGACGATCTTGACTTCATCGGGGCGATCAGCTCCTGCATCGGGGGGATCTTAGCTCCCCCGTGCCAGTGATCAAACCCATCGGGGCTGGTCGAACCTCTGCATCTTTGGAACTCCCGACATCCTCTGTCTCTCCCGAGACTGCGAGCTCACGATGGTAAAGTCTGCAGGCAAGGGATCGGCTCCAATGTTAAGTCCACGCCCTGCGGTGGGTCTCAATGTCAGTCCGAGGAGGCCTCCAGCTCCATTGATGGTAGGCCGCAGAGCGACCGGAGATGCGATCTGGAAAATAATCGCATCTCCAGCAAGGTAAGAAACTGAAAAAAAGTTTCCCCCGACCCCCACCCCCACATAAAACAAACCGGAGAACATTTACACAAACTTTTAACACACATCAAAAAATTTAAAAAGATGAAAAAGCAGACAAACTGTTGGCGGGGCTGCCAATCGTGCGGAGCCCCTGGTGGCAATATATTTCCAAGTAGGCATGGCGTACGGCTTTGAGGGTACCTTCCAAGTAGTGTACTCTTATTCTTTTGCTGCCCTTGTCCTTCCAACTGGGAGATGTAGGTTTGGAAAGTGCTGTCCAAGAACTCGTTGTGAAATACTGCAGTGCATCCTGTACAAACAGCTGCTACTGTGATGAAGTGTGTAAATGGGGTGCTTATCAAGTGGGCTACTATGCCCTGTATGAGTGATTATGAAGCTGCTCACTCACCAGCCACGTGGAGAGTATTTCATCAAGCTCCGAAGTGAGCCTTGTAGATGGTGGATATGTGTTGGGAGTTGATTTGCACAGAATTCCTCACCTCTGGCCAACTGTTGTCTCCCATGTGGCACCTTATCAGTATCATTATTTGTTCCATTGGTTATTTTACTTGCATGCATTTGGTGAGACTGTCTCTAATTCACTCTTAGCTTGCTCAGGATGTTTGATGCTGGTATAAAGCAGTCACATCCACCAGTTCAAAGTGTTAGATACATGGTATCATAGAAACATAGAAATTAGGTGCAGGAGTAGGCCATTCGGCCCTTCGAGCCTGCACCGCCATTCAATATGATCATGGCTGATCATCCAACTCAGTATCCCGTACCTGCCTTCTCTCCATACCCTCTGATCCCTTTAGCCACAAGGGCCACACCTAGCTCCCTCTTAAATATAGCCAATGAACTGGCCTCGACTACCCTCTGTGGCAGAGAGTTCCAGAGATTCACCACTCTCTGTGTGAAAAAAGTTCTTCTCATCTCGGTTTTAAAGGATTTCCCCCTTATCCTTAAGCTGTGACCCCTTGTCCTGGACTTCCCCAACATCGGGAGCAATCTTCCTGCATCTAGTTTGTAAGTTTCTATAAGATCCCCTCTCAATCTCCTAAATTCTAGAGAGTATAAACCAAGTCTATCCAGTCTTTCTTCATAAGACAGTCCTGACATCCCAGGAATCAGTCTGGTGAACCTTCTCTGCACTCCCTCTATGGCAATAATGTCCTTCCTCAGATTTGGAGACCAAAACTGTACGCAATACTCCAGGTGTGGTCTCACCAAGACCCTGTACAACTGCAGTAGAACCTCCCTGCTCCTATACTCAAATCCTTTTGCTATGAAAGCCAACATACCATTCGCTTTCTTCACTGCCTGCTGCACCTGCATGCCTACTTTCAATGACTGGTGTACCATGACACCCAGGTCTCGCTGCATCTCCCCTTTTCCTAGTCGGCCACCATTTAGAAAATAGTCTGCTTTCCTGTTTTTGCCACCAAAATGGATAACCTCACATTTATCCACATTATACTGCATCTGCCAAACATTTGCCCACTCACCCAGCCTATCCAAGTCACCTTGCAGTCTCCTAGCATCCTCCTCACAGCTAACACTGCCCCCCAGCTTAGTGTCATCCGCAAACTTGGAGATATTGCCTTCAATTCCCTCATCCAGGTCATTAATATATATTGTAAATAGCTGGGGACCCAGCACTGAGCCTTGCGGTACCCCACTAGTCACTGCCTGCCATTGTGAAAAGGACCCGTTTACTCCTACTCTTTGCTTCCTGTTTGCCAGCCAGTTCTCTATCCACATCAATACTGAACCCCCAATGCCATGTGCTTTAAGTTTGTATACTAATCTCTTATGTGGGACCTTGTCGAAAGCCTTCTGGAAGTCCAGACACACCACATCCACTGGTTCTCCCCTATTCACGCTACTAGTTACATCCTCGAAAAATTCTATAAGATTCGTCAGACATGATTTACCTTTCGTAAATCCATGCTGACTTTGTCCAATGATTTCACCACTTTCCAAATGTGCTGCTATCCCATCTTTAATAACTGACTCTAGCAGTTTCCCCACTACCGATGTTAGACTAACTGGTCTGTAATTCCCCGTTTTCTCTATCCCTCCCTTCTTAAAAAGTGGGGTTACGTTTGCTACCCGCCAATCCTCAGGAACTACTCCAGAATCTAAAGAATTTTGAAAGATTATTACTAATGCATCCACTATTTCTGGAGCTACTTCCTTAAGTACTCTGGGATGCAGCCTATCTGGCCCTGGGGATTTATCGGCCTTTAATCCATTCAATTTACCCAAAACCACTTCCCGACTAACCTGGATTTCACTCAATTCCTCCAACTCCTTTGACCCACGGTCCCCTGCTATTTCCGGCAGATTATTTATGTCTTCCTTAGTGAAGACGGAACCAAAGTAGTTATTCAATTGGTCCGCCATATCCTTGTTCCCCATGATCAACTCACCTGTTTCTGACTGCAAGGGACCTACATTTGTTTTAACTAATCTCTTTCTTTTTACATATTTATAAAAACTTTTGCAGTCAGTTTTTATGTTCCCTGCCAGTTTTCTTTCATAATCTATTTTTCCTTTCCTAATTAAGCCCTTTGTCCTCCTCTGCTGGTCTCTGAATTTCTCCCAGTCCTCTGGTATGCTGCTTTTTCTGGCTAATTTGTACGCATCATCTTTCGCTTTGATACCATCCCTGATTTCCCTTGTTATCCACGGATGCACTACCTTCCCTGATTTATTCTTTTGCCAAACTGGGATGAACAATTTTTGTAGTTCATCCATGCAGTCTTTAAATGTCTTCCATTGCATGTCCACCGTCAACCCTTTTAGAATTAATTGCCAGTCAATCATGGCCAATTCATGTCTCATACCCTCAAAGTTACCTTTCTTTAAGTTCAGAACCATTGTTTCTGAATTAACAATGTCACTCTCCATCCTAATGAAGAACTCAACCATATTATGGTCACTCTTGCCCAAGGGGGCACGTACAACAAGACTGCTAACTAACCCTTCCTCATTACTCAATACCCAGTCTAAAATAGCCTGCTCTCTCGTTGGTTCCTCTACATGTTGATTTAGATAACTATCCCGCATACATTCCAAGAAATCCTCTTCCTCAGCACCCCTGCCAATTTGATTCACCCAATCTATATGTAGATTGAAGTCACCCATTATAAGTTTTGCCTTTGTCGCACGCATTTCTAATTTCCTGTTTGATGCCATCCCCAACTTCACTACTACTGCTAGGTGGCCTGTACACAACACCCACCAGCGTTTTCTGCCCCTTAGTGTTTCGCAGCTCTACCCATACCGATTCCACATCCTCCAAGCTAATGTCCTTCCTTTCCACTGCGTTAATCTCCTCTCTAACCAGCAATGCTACCCCACCTCCTTTTCCTTTCTCTCTATCCCTCCTGAATATTGAATATCCCTGGATGTTCAGCTCCCAGCCTTGGTCACCCTGGAGCCATGTCTCCGTGATCCCAACTATATCATAGTCATTAATAGCTATCTGCACACTCAACTCATCCACCTTATTACGAATGCTCCTTGCATTGAGACACAAAGCCTTCAGGCTTGTTTTTACAACACTCTTACCCCTTATACAATTATGTTGAAAAGTGGCCCTTTTTGATTTTTGCCCTGGTTTTGTCTGTCTTCCACTTTTACTTTTCACCTTGCTACCTATTGCTTCTACCCTCATTTTACACTCCTCTGTCTCTACGCTCACATGCTCTACGCTTTAATATGGCCAGGTTAGGTGAAGCAAATCGACGAGAATCGCTGCTGTTGTGCTAAATTTGGGTTTTTTGCCTCCTTTAATTATGGGTCTCTCCTCCAAAAGGTGAAGCAATTGATCACCAACGTCAATTGAAAAAAATGCTTGAAGACTTAGTTAAGAGTAAAAAAGCCTCAAATGATCTTTCTCTGATGAACCAGGTATGTTTCTTTTTGTATATAAAAATCTCAACTTTACTAGTGTGGACATAAAATATGGCAATAATTATGTTGAAAATCCTGTTTAAAAAAAAAAAAAAAATTGTTGCTTGGTGCTTCGTGAAAAGAACTTATTCGAGGATCCAAATCTGTTTGTTTTAAACCCACTTTTAATCTCAAGTTTAACCACCAAATATTTGTTTCCTTTTAATCCTAAAATGCAATTAGTTTATTCTCTTGTAGAACTATCACTGCACTAAATACAAACATCGACCTCTTTCCCGCCCCCCCCCCCCCCCCCCGGCTCTCTCTCCACATTCTTCTTCTTGCGCATGGCGTGCACACCCTAAAGTTGTAGGTCAACATGTTCTATTTGTTTGTGCACATCAGGTTGATTGCATTAGTCGAAACAGGGTGGACCACGTGAAGGTTGCAATCTCCCACCCCTCTCTCCACATTTAACTTATCCCACTTGATCAACTTTCAAATCAATCCCAATATTGTACTCGTCCCACCGCTGGTGCTCTAAAACTTCCCACACTGCTCCTGTACCTATCTATATCTTCCAATATGCTTTTCACTATAGCAAGATGCACAATAAACTAGAGCATAAATGAAGTCCAGATTCTTAATAACTCCCTGTAAACAGGAGCTGTGCTCTCCAATGTAGTGTTTCTCACCCATGAATGCCCACATAAATGCCAAATACAATGTATGTCTTGGGCAGGGCTAATTCTTGTGTTCTCTGATCTGAGTTTTACCTTGCACAAGCAGCCCTACAATCATATCTGAAACAGACATGAATTACCGAGGTCTGGAGGAAACGGCATACTTGACCTCCCTATCTTTACTGTAGGAATACAACAAAAGTATTTATTTACAAAGCTATTCAAATGTTGCAAAACTGAAAATGTCGTCTGTACCCATTACTCCTAGCCTACTGCTAAATGAATGTTAATAGAAACAACATTTTGATTAGTAGTTTTTGGGGGGGACTTGCGTATGTTATTGTGAATTAATTTAATTTCCATAATTTGAGCAGGAGCAAAATAACAAACTCCATTCTTTCACGGTCGCATAAATATTGTAATGTGCATGCGTAAGAAGCGGGAAAAAATGACAGTCGGGCACCCATATTCCAGTAGATGGAAATTAGTTTGGGATTTGGTATTATATCTTGCATTTGATTTCCTGCAGAGAGATTTCATCCAGTTTTGCAAGTCATTGTGCAATATGTTTCGAGAAGACCCCGAGGAGAACAATCTTTACCAAGCTATTGCAACTGTCACTACTCTTCTACTTCAGATTGGCGAAGAAGGTCAAAGAACACGCAGTTCAAGCAGCTTGTCTGAACTGACTAGTTCTAAAGAATCGGAGCTGCTAACGCCCACTGATGCAGCGGACTCTGTCTTTGAAGAGGATCTACACATGAATAATAATCCACTGTCACAGCCTGAAGATGACTGGAGTGTGTCTTTTGAGCAAATTTTGGCTTCCCTACTGACTGAGCAAAGCCTTGTGAACTTTTTTGAGAAATCAGTGGCTATAAAAAGTAAACTTCTCCATGCTAAAGCAAATCAATACCAACAGAGAATTAATCTGACTATCCACTAACCGAGGGAATTTGTTTCAGCGCTGGCAGTTGAAACTTAGTTTTAGTATAAACTTCTGTTGTCCTTTGTGTTGGGGCTAATGTCAAATTTAATGATAGTTTGTGCACTTTTGAATAAATTCATTTTTGTATGCTTTGTGTCTGCATGTGATTTCAATTTTATAGTTGTACGTCATAAATGTATTAAACAATCAACCAGACAGAAAATCAAGTTACTGTTTATTTTTTTAAACAATCGGGTGTTCAGTTTTCATCAACATTGACTGTCTGTAAACCTGCAAAACAAAATACATGTATTTCAGATATCCAACCCTTTATGTCACTGTCAATTGTAGATTATCTAATAAACATAGAACATAAAATAAGTATAGCACAGGAACAGGCCTTGTGGACCAGATCTGCATTGAAAGTGATGTCAAGACCAACTCTTATCTCCTGGTTTGTGCCAATCCATGTCTCATGCTGCTATTGTATCTGCTTCCACCAACAGCGGCACATTCCAGACCCTCATCACCCTCTTTAAATTTCTTCCATGTGCATCTCCTTTAAACTTTGCCCTTCTCTTAAACCCATGCCATCAAGCATTTGATATTTCCATCCTGGGGAAAAGGGTTCTGACTGTGTACCCTATCTATGCTTCTTTATACATTTCATATATATTTGTCAGGTTACCTGCTCAACCTCTGGTGTTCCAGAGAAAACAATCCAAGTCGCTCCCTGTAGCTAATATCCCATAATCCAGGCATCATTCGAGTAAACCACCTCTGCACCTTTCAAAACTCTACACATGCTTCCTGACTCTTATACTTAACGTCCTGACCAATGAAGACAAGCATACTGTACACTACCATACCACTTTCTACTTATGTTGCCACTTTCAGGGAGAAAAGGACTTGAACTCCACAATCCCTCTTGACATCAATGCTGTTAAGGGTCTTGCCATTAACTATATACTCTTCTGTTACTTTCAACCTCCCACTAGCTCAGATTAAATTCCACCTGACATTTATCTGCTCATGTCCGTGGCCAATCTATATCCTTACTTTGACTGCGTTCCTTGGTGTCATGTTTTTTTTATTGTCATAGGAACCAAAACCGAACAATGACATTCTTACGGCAGCACAAGAGTTTTGTAAATACAGTACAATAGATAATAATAAATGTGCAGTAAATTAAAAAATTATGTTAAAAAAAAATCCCACATCCCCAGCAATCTTGGGGCCGTCTACAAGCGTACTAACTAACCCATCAATGTTTATGTCTAATAATACTAGATCTTATTTCCTGTTGCCAGCTAATGTTTCAAAAGTATTTAAAATCCTCTCAACCACCATGGAGTATCCTATAACATTTCCAAACATTTTCTTTCATAGAAACAGAATGATTTGAGACTGGAAGTAATAGAAACATATGAATCACCAAATTTGTATTTAGCAGATACCTATTGTCACTGCAGGACTTATGCTAAAATAGGGATGGTTGATTGAAAATCCAGGCTATCTTAATTACTAAATCCGTAGCAATGCTATAACTGAGGTAGTCCATAATTCTCTTAAGTGGCAGCACATTTTTTAAGTACCAATAACTTTACCAAAAGTGGTATGCAATTTAATTAAATGTTGCCTGCATTGGGTAGCTGATGGAAAATTAGCACGAGACACAATACTGATTCAAACAGTACCCAATGATGTCAATACCCTTTAGTTCAAAAGAAATTATGGTCATTTGTCTTGTTACTACCAGGGAAGTAACCCAATCTGTTGGAACAAGGGCTTCATTTGTAGGAAGACTATAATAATTCTGAAGCAAGATTAGTAGTTCATAACCTGATTCTGAACTAACTAATCTAGAGATTATTTTATGTGACAAGATTCATTGAATTGATTATCTTACTTTAAACACCCATGACCAGAATGAAAACCAATTCAACGCTACCCTTCATACAAGCAAAGTTACTCATCAACGTTGCAGGGAAGTGGTCTGCCATTCACTCTTAAGTGTGTTTTTTTAGGTTTGAAAAGGATTGGGACATGTTTTACAGTATATCCATAAATGATTGAAAGGGGATAATACATGGCAATCAAATATCTCTACATTGCAAACATAACATCTCACCTTTGTATGATGTAACAGGAACATAGGTTACCAATGTGTAGAGTTTGTTAGGAGAGTCCTCATCCTCATTACGTTTTCTAGACAAACGCACTCGAATGCGATATGGAACATTCCTGCGGAAAAAATAATTTATATCAGCATTTTTATTGCAAAGTCTAAATCAGGCTTAGGAAAGATGAACCAGTTTGAAAAACTGGACCATTTGAGGCTGCAGATATTAATGTATTGTAATGTTGAACTAAACTGTAAATATATTAAGATTGCTTACTTTTTAACTGGTGGGAGTGAAAAGATCCAAAATCACAAACTGCTGATTAAGCAGCACTCGTGGAGAAAGAGTTCAAATTAACTTTCCAACATTGTTTTCATCACCTGTATTATTAATATAGTTTGTTGATTTTTTTTAAATTCAATGTCAGTTTGCCACTCTAATGACCTAAAGAACGGTTGACATTTGGAGTCCAGGCAGAGTACTGATTGCACCACTTGTAACACTGCATGTTAAATCTTCACCCCTGCACAAATACATACTGCATTTGTTTGTTTAACCTGGATTCTAATTCTAACCAATAATATAAAATCAGCCACAAACACAAAAGTGAGCAAAGTACTAAAACTCAAAATGACAAACACTTCCAAGTGTGCAGAACCAGAATTATGTATTTTCATTACAATTGGCAACACAAAACTGTGGCACAAGATGTAAAAGTAATTTAAGGACCATACAACCTGTGGAGATTCAGTTACCAGTCTAATATTCTGAAAGGTGGTTGGTCTCAAATCTTACATTACATTTGAGAGGAAATAATTAATTAGAAACAATCATAGAACAATTCCTCTCCCACTCAATTTGAGTACATGCAGCAAAGTGCTGAGAAACAATAGGTTGAACCGTTATAGATAGACACATAAAGCTGGAGTAACTCAGCGAGTCAGACAGCATCTCTGGAGAAAAGAAATAGGTGACGTTTCGGGTCAAAACCCTTCAGACAGAGTCGGGAAAGAGAAACGAGATATAGAAGGTAATGTAGAGAGATATAGAACAAATGGATGAAAGATATGCAAAAAAAAGTAACAATGATAAGGAAACAGTTTGTCAGCTGTGTGCTAGGTGAAAATGAGTACAGACAATGAGACTCAACAAGATGACTTTGAAGCTGATACAACTTGGGTGAGGGGGGGAGATCCAAGGGTTACTTGAAGTTAGAAGTGTTTTCCTCTGATTCCTCGCTTGAACAGCTATGTTCTAAATTGTATGATTCAAATTTCAATTACCGTTTACACCAACCAAAAGTCACACATACATTTACAAAGGCTATTTTCTAGTCAGACCACATCAGTTTATAGCATTTTAATTCAATGCTGAGATTATGAAACGTGGAAGCCAATTTTCACACAGCAAACATCTAGAATTATGCTACAATAGGAAATATATTTTAGCTGGACATATACTAATTTATTACAAAAAAAATAAGAATGTTGTCAGGACCTGTTATAGGGAGAGGTTGGGTAGGCAAGGAATTTATTGCTAGTATAAAATCATGAGGACACAGACAAGGTAAATGCTCAGTCTTTTTCCCATGGAAAGGTAATACGATAGAACTTTATTTATCCCATGAGGGAAATTGAACTGCCAACAATCATAAAATACATGAAATAAAACTGACGAGTGGAAAGGATTGGGGATGTGTAAAGATTTGGGGTGGGGGGAGGGGGTCAGTCTATCCCATGACAGAAGGGGGAGGAGTTATACAGTTTGATAGCGACAGGGAAGAAGGATCTCCTGTGGCATTCTGTCCTGCATCTTGGTGGAACCAGTCTGTTGCTGAAGGTACTCCTCAGGTTGACCCGTGTGTCATGGAGGGGGTGAGCTGTATTGTCCAGGATGCTCCGCAAAAACTACAGGACACGAGTTTAATGTAAGAGGGGAAATATTTAAATGGGAGCTGAGGGGCAACTTCTTCATGTAGAGGTTATTGCATATATGGCACAAGCTGCCAGAGAAAGTGATCCAGACAGGGACAATCACAATTAATAGATATTTGGATGCATGTGCAGATAAGAATGGTTAAGAGGTCCAAATGCAGACAAATGGGACTAACTTGGTCAACAGAGTTGGGTTGTAGTGTCTGTTTGGTGATCTCGTTGTTAACTGAGGGACAACTACCCCATTCATAGTGCCGTCCTCATGTTGCAGGACTTAGAAGGGCTGGGTCTATTCAGACTTTATTCCTTGGAGTGCAGGTGGATGAAGGGTGACCTTATAGAGATGTGTAAGTTCATGAGGGAAATAGGGCGAGTGCAGTCTTTTATGCAAATTAAAGAAATCAAGAACCAGAGGACATAGGTTTAAAGTGAGAGGGTAAAAGTTTAAATAGGAACTTGAGGAGCAACTTTTCCATACAGAGGATGGTGGTAATACGGAACAAGCTGCCAGATTTGGTCAGCATGAGCAAGTTGGGCCAAAGGACCTGTTGCTGAGCTGTATGACTCTCTATTCAAAGAAGGTGTTGAATGTCTCACCCAAAATGCAAGGGTATATAAATTAAAATGAATACTGTTACCCCAGCACCATCAGAATTATGGTGCTGGACAAGAATTTTTTTGGACCGTACGATACTAATACCTAAAATACATTAATATAGATTTTTTTTAATGACTCAACTACAAAAAGAGAGAATTTGTTTGTCAGACAGATATAGTTGGGGAAACTTTTCATTAGCTAGTATCAGGACCATCACCCCTAAATTTAGCTAATACCATGCAGAAATCTCAAAATTTGCTATATACAAGGACACCAATCAATGAACCCAAAACATAAAGATATTACAAAGTTACATTAATACTTTAGAGATACAGTGCAGAAACAGGCACTTTGGTCCACCAAGTCCATGCCAACCAGCAATCACCCCTTTCACAAGCATATCCTACACACTAGGGACAATTTACAATTTCACCAAAGCCAATTAACCTACAAATCTCTACATTTTTGGAATGTGGGAGGAAACTGGAGCACCCATAGAAAACCCACGTGGTCACAGGGAGAGCATATAAACTCTGTACAGACAGCACCCGGACGGAATGAACCCGGGCCTCCAGCACTGTAAGGTAGCAACTATTCTGCTGCACCACTGTGCCGCCCTTAAGCTGTTACAAACTAGGATGCACTACATTAAAAGATGGAAGTCGATTCAATAGAAATTTTCAAGAGGAACATGACCAAATTCAAGGATAAACGAAAGTGTCAGAAGAATAACAACGGACTCACTCTGAACTATTACTGAATGACCGAGCTAACTCAAACAAAGAATTATTTGCAACCACTCACATACCTTACACCTTTAGCCCAAACAGCCTTGTTTAGACGAGTATCAATGCGGACATCAGGGGTCCCCATTTCCTTCACAGCAAATTTTCGGATCTCCTTAATGGCGCGTGGAGCACGTCGCTTAAAGCCGCTTTAAAAAAAAGTTTTAAATTAGTTCACCAACTAGAGTCCACATTATTAATATTATAACTAAGTACACATTACAACCACTGCAGCCTCCAATCTAGAGAAACTATTCACTGCCCATGTTCTATTTATGACAAATTTTAGAAGCACCAACAACACGTCATAAAAAAATACTGAATTTGCAGAACTACTAACCCATATTTAAAATACCAGCAAAGAAACCCAACTTCATTGTGTATATAGGGAGGTTTCACGGCAGTCGGGTCACGACCCATGACCCATACTGTTGCTACGCTACGCCAAATGGAGTACACGCGATGAACTGCAGGTAAGCACTTACCATTGTTAAAACCCGCCGAAATTGTCACCATTTTGGCGCTGTAAATAATTATGGAAATCGGGATAAGCGTGAGAGACATTTAGCCTACTTCAGAATTCAAAAAGTGAGGAGAAATGACGGTAGATAGAAGCGAGAGCTGAAGGAACAACAACAGCCAGAGTGCTTGTCGAACATTGGCCGTTTGCTCACTGCATTTCATCAACTAAGGCATTATTTGTGTTTTTTCTTGATTCCTTTGGCATCTAAAAAGTTTCAGAAGTGATAAATCGTCCATGGTTCTCAAGTGGGTTTTTACATACAAAAAGAAAACGCCTCTGAAGCAAAATTTACGACCAGATTTATCACTTCTGAGACTTTTTAGATACCAAAGGAATCAAGAAAAAAAACAAATAATGCCTTACTGTTGATGAAATGCAGTGAGCAAACACAATAATTCCCAATATTTTCAATTCCGATATCTGCACGGCCAATGTTCGCCAAACACTTTAGCTGCTGTTGTCCCTTCAGACCTCGCTTCTCTTTACCTTCATTTCGCTTCACTTTTGGAATTCTGAAGTTGGGTACATGTCTCTCACACTTACCCCGACTTCCACAATTTTTTACAGCGCAAAAATTCAACATTTTGGCGGTTTTAACAGGTAGGAAAGTACGCGTTTCTTGCATTAATAACATATACCGGAAGTTACATATGTCCTCCAAATGGATTGAGCGGTTACGTGCGTCAAGCCCTATGACCCAGTGACCTTACGTGCAACCCCCCTATACGGTAATTTGAGAACAGTAAATCCACAGCCCCCAGTCCAATTATGCACTACTGAATATTAAATCAATGGGGGTGGACAAATTGACAAACATCACAACCATTGCCAACCCCTCACTAAACTTTCTCTTGGCAGCTTTCACAAACTTGCTTGACACTAAACATCCATAATAACATTGCTCCAGCCTATGTACCCTTCTGGATAGCGAGTGCCTTCCTGCCTGATCTGTAAGCTTAAGGTAATTCAAAATTACTGCACGTCCAATCGAACACAATAACCCACTTGCCAAACTCTCACTAGCCACATTTGTTTCTCAGCCCATCAATACTCATTTTAAAAATGTGGATCTTTTTGTTTGAACAGCTCCCATGGTCTCACTCTGCAGAAATCCAATGCAGGCCGCTCATGAATTATACAATTATTTCACTCCACCAGTGACACATATGCAATTGGCCAATGAAGTCCCAAGCTCTGGAATTTACTCAAAATCTCACCACCTGGTTTGTTGTAAGTTTACTGTTTTGGCTAATTTTTCAGTAATTGTCCCAACAGTTCATGACTGCTTCTGTATCAATCTAACCAAACATTGTGGGACACTGAGAATGTGTACGAACACTAAATATAGTGGTAAAGATTAGAATATTCAGAGATTTAAAAGATTCAAAAGATTTATTAGGCTGGGATGGCTCTGAAATGTTGAAGTGTGAGAGGGGACATGTGCAAAAAATCCCGAGGGGTCTTGATAGGAGGAAAGTCATGAAAAATGTTTTGCCGAGGAACACCATTTACAAATAATAGGTTATCTACTTACGAACGGATGGGCTGAGTTATTTGAGGGTCTTTGCAACTAAAAATAAAGTCTCTAAATATTCAAAGTCAAAACATTGATAGGGGGGGAATCGGGAGTGGAGAAAGATCATGGCGGAAAGGTGAAAATACATCCAGGCACCCCCAGAGTCTAAACAAATTGTGTGCAGAATACAAAATATTGGAATAACTCAGTGGGTCAGGCAGCATCTCTGGAGGACATGACAGGTGACATTTCTGGTCAGGACCCTTCAACCCCCTCGTCTCCAAAACAATGGTACTTTATTGCCGCATGCCCCTAGGTACAGTGAGATGCCTTATTGCATACAGTGCGGTATTTTTTAAAACTATATATATAAATTTAGGCTCACAATGCCAAGGGATTTTGGATGCTTCGCAGCCGCTAAATCGGGACCCAACAGGTTTAGAGGCAGGGCGGGCGGGTTTTGCCGTGATCAGAGGGTTTAATAAAAGTGAGAAACACAAGGTGGAAGATGTCGACGACTCCAGGGGAGGAGGAAGGGGGAGCGATGGAGTGGACGAAGTGACAACCGACAGGAAGAACCGGCAGCTGGTGAGAGGAGGTAGCCCCACGGTAACGGAGCATGTCCTGTCAGTGACGGTACCCTGAAGAAAGTGCAGTCGACCAGGGGCAACAACGCGAGCCACATCGACCGCAGCGTCAACCGGACGGCGCAGCAGCTGGTGAAGAAGGACTCGCTGGTACAGACATGCAGCATCGGCGCCAAGTTTTATGGTGAAATGACAGAAAGTGCTGGAGTAACTCAGCAGGTAACAGAATCAGTCTGAAGATGACCCCCGACTTGAAGTCACCTATCCATGTTCTCCAGAGATGCTGCCTGCCCCGCTGAGTTACTCCAACACTTTGTGTCATTTTGTGCATTAATCTTCATATCTTTGTTTCTAGCTAGTTTTAAGGTGATTCCAACCTGCATAGAATCTGACATGCACAAAGGTTTACTGAACACAACCCTTGTGAAAGTCGGGGAGTGTCATACAAGAGTTCATGTGACAGTAGCAGAATTAGGCCATTCAATCATGGCTGATCCATCTCCCCCTCCCAACCCCTCTCCTGCCTTCCCGTACTCTACCCATTACTAATCAAGAACCTATCTATCTCTGCTTAGAGTGTAGGAATAGTAGATTACACTATCTCTTCAGTTTTTCACTCTTAACTAGTTCTGACCCAGGGTCTTCGACCTGAAACGACAACAATGTTTCTCTTTTGACAGATGCTACAAGATTTGTTGAGCGTTTCCACGATTTTCGTACTTTTGCTTTATTCTCTTTACTTACATGCCGTGGATGCGCTTGTGCACATTTATGGTGTATTCCCTGGTCACCACCTCGTTGATGGCAGAACGACCTTTCTTTTTTTCTCCTCCTTTCTTTGCTGGGGCCATCTGTGGAGAGAAGGAGAATTTGGGGGCAGCGATCAGAGCCGATTAAACACACGCTCCGCCACGGGGGTTAAAATGTCCAGCTTTCACACGGTACCCCGTTACCAGCCCAGAGACCGGGGTGTCGGCGGCACGTCCTTGCAGACAGGTGGAGCCGATGGCCTACGCGGGCTCGGCCCCCGCTAGAGGTCCAGGTCCGTCTGTCCCTGGGCGCTGCTCGGCCCCGGCCGTCACTAGGGGTCCAAGCCCGTCTGTCCCAGGACGTCACTAGGGGCCCAGGCCCGTCTGTCCCAGGACGCTGCTCGGCCCCGGCCGTCACTAGGGGCCCAGGCCCGGCCGTCACTAGGGGCCCAGGCCCGGCCGTCACTAGGCCCAAGCCTGCCACATCAATCGGACCTCAATCCCTCACCCGAGGGGCGGCACCGGGCGCCGGGGAGAGCGCAGCTCGGTGCACGTATCCCTGATCTCCACATTACCGTGGCCTGCGGGCTCCAGGCCGGCCGGATGGACGCGGATGGCGGCGGCCCCGTTCAGCCGCTCCTACTTACTCTGCCGGGGAAATGTCGGAAAGGAAGGAGAGAGGCTCGGAGGCGGCGCCAAGACTCGGGGGGAGGAGGGACGTCCGGTGTCAGAGTGATGGAGGGACGCACACTGAATGAACTTCATATATATATATTTGTTAGATTTATATTAATTTATATATTAATATATTTAGTAATTCATATATTTATATCTATAGTTCAGTGTATGTGCGTATAAATACACACACACACACACACACACACACACACATATATATATATATATATATATATATATATATATATATACTGAACTATAGATATAAATATATAAATTCATAAATATATTAAGATATAAATTAATACTGTACTATAGATATACTGATTCATTTGTTCTTTGTACCATTTCGTACCTCACAGTACCCCTCTGACTCTCAGTCTGAAGGTCTCGACGCCAAGAGGAAGCTGGATGCTGCCCTCAACAGCGCCCTGCAGACTGTCTCCGGATGCCTACGAGCCACCCCAGTAAACCAACTGCCCATCCTCGCTGGCATTGCCCCAGACAACATCAGACGAGAAGCAGCCACGCTGGCCCTCTCTCGAAAGGCACAGACCAGTGAATCCCACCTCCTCCATCAGATCGTCACAGAGACACCACGACGAGTGCGCCTCAAGTCACGGCACCCCTTTGCCACGCAAGCCCAAGAGCTGCTCTGCACAACACCGGCTGACGCTTCTAAGGCTGCCTGGGTCAAGACGAGATGGAGAGACCAGTGGAAGTCAGCGGAACCATCTAGGCTACACCATTACATCGATGACCCCATGGACGTCCCTGGCCAGGACTTGCCCCGAAAGCAGTGGACAACCCTCAACCGCTTGAGGACAGGCATCGGACGCTATGGAGTAGCGATGAAGAGGTGGGGCCTCGTGGACAGCGCCTCCTGTGAGTGTGGGGACCCAACACAGACAGTGGAGCACATAGTCACCAGTTGCCCCAAACACCGGCCACCGAATGGTGAACGAGGTCTGATTGACCTGGACGATGACACGTTGGCCTGGCTCGCCTCAACGAAGCTGCAGGTCTAAAAGACACACGACAGAAGAAGAAGACCCGAAACATCACCTTTTCTCCAGAAATGCTACCTGACCCATCTTCTCTCTCTCTCTCTCTCTCTCTCTCTCTCTCTCTCTCTCTCTCTCTCTCTCTCTCTCTCTCTCTCTCTCTCACCATATATAAATATATAGAGAGAGTAGATATACAAAATGCTGGAGTAACTCAGCAGGTCAGGCAGCATCTCTTGATCTCAGTATGTATGTATGTATGTGTATATATATATATATATATATATATATATATATATATATATACACACTGAGATCGTGAGATGCTTAATAGACAATAGGTGCAGGAGTAGGCCATTCGGCACCGAGCTAGCACTGCCATTCAATGTGATCATGGCTGATCATCCACAATCAGTACCCCGTTCCTGCCTTCTCCCCATTTCCCCTGACTCCGCTATCTTTAAGAGCCCTATCTAACTCTCTTGAAAGTATCCAGACAACCGGCCTCCACTGCCCTCTGAGGCAGAGAATTCCACAGACTCACAACTCTCTGTGTGAAAAGGTGTTTCCTCATCTCTGATCTAAATGGCTTACCCCTAATTCTTAAACTGTGACCCTGGTTCTGGACTCCCCCAACATCGGGAACATGTTTCCTGCCTCTAGCGCTGCGTGTCCAAACCCTAAATAAATCTTATATGTTTCAATGATCCCCTCTCATCCATCTAAATTCCAGAGTATACAAGCCCAGCTGCTGCATTCTCTCAGCATGTGACAGTCCCACCTTCCCGGGAATTAACCTTGCGAACCTACGTTGCCCTCCCTCAATAGCAAACAGAGTACTATGTTTACATATCCGTTGTGCTGCTGATGTAAGAAATTCATTATTTCTAGATATATTAAATAAAACATGAGTGGCATTTGTGCTATGTACAAAAAGATGACACTATTAAGTACAACAGCAACACTAAATTTTCTCGAGAGATAATTCCTAACCTGCTGAGTTACTCCAGCATTTTATGCATCGGGTCGGGACCCTTCTTCTGACTGATTGTAGTAAGGGGCGAGAAAGCTGGAAGACTGAGTGGGGACGGGACAAAGCCTAATGAGTGATAGGTGGAAATGCAATGAACTGCAGATGCTGATTTATAAAAGAAGAAAGGGCTGAAGTAACTCTTTTTACGTCTATTATTGCTGGAATCTCTGGAGAACATGGATAGGCAATGTTTGTTGGGGTCCCTGAGTGGATACAGGTGAGGGTTTTGTGTAGGAAGGAACTGCAGATGCTGGTTTAAACTGAAGATAGACACAAAATGCTGGAGTAATTCAGCGGGACAGGCAGCATCTCTTGAGAGAAGGAATGGAGGGAGGAAGAGAACCTCCATAGCAGGCTTAACTTGAAGAGATTTCACAGTGGACCAGTGAAGTGCAGACACAATGAACAGGAGATCACGAAATCCTGCGTAGAAGGCAAAGTGCTGAAGGAGCTTGGCTGTGTCTGGCAACATTTATGGAGGGAATGGACAGGTGGCATTTCGGGTCTTCAGATAGGCCTTCTCTTTCACACACCACGAATGCTACCTGACCCGCTGAGTTCCTCCAGAAGCTGGTCTTTTGAGAAACCTGATGTTGCATTTCATTAACAATAAATAAAAAATAGTCGGATGGAGAGGGTTCTGTGACTGGGCACACCAGATACTGGAACCTTGATCAAAACACAGTGCTGGAGGAACTGAAGGTCTCGAGCAGCTTCTGTGGAGGGAGATCGTCAGGCTATGTTTCAGGAAGGGACTCTTCTTCAGACATGCTGCATCTGTACGGAATCGCCTGTTCATTTCTCCACTGATGTTGTCTGACCTGTTGAGTTACTCCAGAACTTAGTGCTTTCATTAAGATTCCAGTGTTTGCAGTTTCCTGTGTCTCTGGACTTCATCTGTAGTCAGTCTAAAGAAGGGTCTTGTTCCAAAAACATCATTGGCTCAGGGAGTGTCTTGTATCCCTCCATTCCCTGCATATCCATGTGCCTATCTAAAAGCCTCATAAACACCATCATCATATCTGCCTCCACCACTACCCCCGGCAGTGCGTTTCAGAATCCCACCACCTTCTGTGTAAAAAAACCCCATCCCTCCCAACATTTCCTTTAAATGTTGTCTCTCTTACTTTAAAGCTGTGCCCACTAGTCTTTGACATTTCCGCCATAGGAAAAAACTTTTGACTGTTTATCCTATCTACAGTATGTATCTCATAATTGAATATGCTATCATATCTCCCCTCAACCTCCAGTGTTCTAAAGAAAACGATCCCAGTTTGTCCAACCTCTTCCTGTAATTAATACCCTCTTATACAGACAGCATTCTCGTAAACCTCTTCTGCAGCCTCTCCCAAACTTCCATATCCCTCCTGTAATGGGAGACCTGAACTGCATTTAATATTCCAAATACGGCAGCACCAAAGCCGTAAATAACAGCATCATGACTTCCTGACTTTTATGCTCAGTGCCCCGACCAATGAAGGCAAACATCATACACTTTCTTTACCACTTTATCTACTTATGTTGCTACTTTCAGGGGGCTGCAAACCTGGACCCCAAGATCCCTTTGCACATCAATGCCGTAGAGGGATCCGGTTTGATTGACTATATTTGTAACTTGGAGGGAGGGGAGGATACGATTAGCTTGTAATTGTATTCATAACATGGACAAATCACAAAGCCATTTGGGGTCATGTTATCTGGTTTGTGCAATTTTAAGAATAACTTAAACGTACAGGAAATGCAAGCTCACTGTATACAGTATTGATAAAAATATGCATCAATTTATACCGCTGTCTTTTTTGTGTCTTTATAAACTATTACTATTTATTACAAAATGATCTCAGACAAAAATGAAATGATTTTATGCATTTTATACAAAATTAGACTAAAATCCACTTTCAAAGAATCATTTATACAGAAATATCTCATATATTACATTATCTTTCTGTAGACAATTCCTTTCTCACATTTTACTTAGAGAATTTTATTTAACAAATACAGCATTAACAAAACATACAAATCAGAAAAAGTGCATGTTTCTGAAAATCATACTGCACAACGTTCTTTTTTAATGTCCAGTGTTGTAGAATTGATGCTTTTTAATTATTAGTTGTTACATTAACAAAATGAAAACATCCCACAGGGCTGAAAGGATTTGGCCAAAGTATGTTCCTTAAATGTACTAACTTTGTTATTTACCACAGGAAATTGTAAAAGATATGTTCAATACATAACATGAACAGGGTTACATTGCAAACATAAAAGCTAAGTTTGTGCACAGGGTATATTTTTCTCACAAGGCTTGAATTCTCCCGTACTAAAATTTGCAATGTATTAACAAAATTTAGAAAAGGCATGGGGAATTACTGGCTAGCTAACTATATCTGCAGCAAATTCCTGCTATTGCAATTTTGATTGCAAAATTCCAATAAGATTGTATATTGGAAATGCTGGTACACATTGCCCATTGTTGAATAATCAAGTGATGAGACCTGGATTTCTGAAATGTGTTGATGAGAAGCAAAGTCTTTTCCAGCTGCAGTTACAAAATTACCATCAATATGTAGAAAATGTAACCACTGTACTATTTATGCTTGGACCATGCGTGTGAGCCGAGGAACAAACTCAATAATCATTTCTACAAATTCAAAATGCCACTTGTGTTTTAATACATTAGATGCAGCGGACGCAATCACTTTGTATTCAAATGATGAAAAAACTGAATGATAACAATCAAACATATCATTGTGACCCATAATTAAAAACGGAAAGAACCTTTCAAATGTGTCATTCTAATTCCACTTTCAAGGAATAGAAATGTAGTTAAAGTATGTTCTTATGATCTGTTTTGAAACTTTATATTTTAACATATTTTATAATTACAAATCCACCACCGATTTTCCGGCCTCCTTGGTTCCAGAGCCTTTCTGGATTATCCATTTTGCCAGACCAACAGAGGTCACGGCCTCTGAGAGGAGTCCAATGGTACTGGAACAGTCTGCCTAAGCGGCTGAGGTGCCGAGATACTGGCCTTCAAAATCGGTCAGGGAAGTATGCTAAGGGAACGGATCTGCCACGTTTGGCCAGGCTGGACTTCCAGAGCCCCTGCTGCAGGGGGCAAATTCAACCCGCCAATCGGCGCGGAAGTCCTAATGAGGTTGAGATTGGCCACCTCAACTAGCCTAAATGCCACACTTTCGGGGGGATTTCTGGAAGGGGCGTTTTTGTAATTTTGTATGGATTAAAGGAGGTGCCGGACCACCAGTTGCCTTAAAATCCATGGTGGACCTTTCCTTACCACAAAGACAATGATAATTCAGCACATTAGCTGCTGATTCGTTAAACCAAAAGAATAAACATTGTGTTTATTCAGGGTTTGAAGTATATATTTTTTCATCATTGAAAGACTGGTAGGTGAGTTATACGTTTGATGACTCAGAGAGGTGCTGAACTTGGTGTCTTTGCTGAGGTTGTGAATGGTATCCCATAATATCCTGTTGCTGTGAATAGGAAGGGAGTAAGAGCAGTTCTGATTGTTCACCTTGCAGGGAGCCAGATGTTTGTGTCTGTTGATAGATTAAAACAAATTCCTGATTACCAGATGTGTAATTAACCCAATTTATAATTGTACAACTGTACAAGCATATGAAACGGTGCCCTTTAAAACAGAATGTGTTGCAATGAACAGCACTTCAGAAATAGCAGACATAAAATAGTAAATAATAATTTTAAAATCTTTAAAGTGTAAAAGAGAAAAATGGTAAAAGCTGGTTGAAATCAATTGAAAGGAAACAAGTATGGCATTAAAAAATGTATGATAATCTTAGCAGGGGCTTACAGCCTTTGCCAAACATCTGATACAAAAGGTCACTGAAATATTATGTGCTCACATCTTGAAATTGAGCGTGACCTCATTGTCTTCTTCAGAGGTAAATAATAGCTTATGTATGGTGCAAAGAGGCATTCAAACTTATTGTGGACACTGTAAGACCATTGTGATCATCAAACCTCTAAACCCAGATACAGTTTGGTTTGTTTCAGCTACAAGATCATTAATAATTTACCTGTAAGTAGTGTTGCGGCTGCTGTTGTTGAAGTTGCATAGTTTGCTGAGAGAGGGATGAATGCGGTGTAGAAAATCCTGGAGCTGTTATTATTTGACCCATAAGCACAGTATTGGAGACTATTGGCACACTATTTCTCACTGGCTGTGTTGCCAAATTGTGTGGAACCTCCTGTCCTTGTGAGTACCTGTAAGATACATTTGTGGAAAAAATATCAACATCAATAGATTGTAAGGTAATGGACTAGATCGCTTTAAGTATTTAAAGATGAAATCTTGCCAGCGTCATGGATCGCAATTCGTTGAATTGATTGGTAAAACGATGGCTGTTACTGAGCCGTTAGCTCATAGCCATTTCTGGATAATAAATACTTGATAATGAGTCTGATCCATCAGCTATTCTTTGTTTTCCTGTGCAACACTTATCTATCTGTGCCTTGCATTATCATCATTCATCATTTATGTACATTCCTGTCTTCCATCCTTTTAAAGACCTTTTTTCCCCATTCCTCCACCCCTTTCAACAATTTCTTACTATTTCAAATATTTCTTGATTTTACAAAGCCCAAATTATTAGCTATCAATTTCTCCTTAATACAGATATGAGCAATCAAGATCAAATTAGAAGTTTCTATAAATGTTGGAGTTCACATTTGCCCTAGACAAATGTCTATTGATCCAGATGACAGACACATATGAAAGATCACAGAGCTACAACACAAGGTTTAGCCACAATGGGAACCATGGCACTTAGATTTGACATACTTAGCTTGTTGTCCTGTGATATTGAACTCCATGGGTTGTCTTGTGTGGCAGGTAATGGGCATCATTGGTTGAATAGGTTGACTTAGTAGCATTCTTTAAGCAGAAAACAATGATAATAGCTCACATATTGTAGTCATTTCTTAAGTATGTTTTTTTCCAGCTAGCTGCTACTTCAAATACAATAGACTGATAGTTGCAAACATGCATCATGTTCTCAAATATTCTATCCACATATAGAAACTTTAGTTGATTAATTATGAGATCAATCAAGCTAAAATAGGTTTGGTGAAACTGAGATTAGAGGCTAGTCCACTCACACTGCAGTTATTTTTTTAAATGCTATGTATAATTATATTCCCAAGGATAAACCACAGAGGAGATATTCAACAATAACAGAAAATGCTGAGAAAAGCTCAGCATGTCAGGCAGCCTTTATGGAAAGAGAAACACTCAACGTATCAGGTCTGTGACCTTTTGTCAGAGTTTAATAAATTTTCACCGTAGTTATATCCCATTAATATGTAAAACATGGGTGAAAATCACTCATGTTTTCAGACATTCACATCTATCACAGAAAGTTCCTGCCAAGAATGTCTGGAGTTTTAATATCAATATATTAACACAATTCAAGCAGAGCAGTAATGGAGAGACAATATTTCCCAGATTTTATGTCAGAAATAGAAAAATCACAATACTTGTTTGAATGCAACTCCAAAATTAACTTTTTAGATCTTATTTTCAATTGTTTATTCTTGCATGGCTTTTTTTTTGGTTAAGAGTCTATGATATACATTGCAATTACCATTGCAGTTGCATTGCAGTCACATTGTGTAAATAATTAGCAGAAAATGTGAACTGGGCTTAATACAGCCATGTCAAGGATAAAATGAAATAAAAATAACATGTGCTGTGAGTATGGTTAAACATTCTTGTCCCGCATTGATAGGAAAGGTTTAGGGGAATATGGACCAAACATGGCAGGTGGACCAGCGTAGATGGGACATCTTGGTAGGCATGGAGAAGTTGGGCCAAAGAGCCTGTTTCCATGCTGTCTGACTCTATGTACCTAGTAACCCTGATTTTGAGTAGCAAATCATCGAATCACATCTGCCTTTAGTCAGGCTTATTTTAGGGTTTCATGGTTTTCCACTGTAAATTGCTGAAAGTTACAGCTGGTCAGTGCACTGAAAGAAAGTGGGCATCAGTGGTCCAAATGAACTGGAAAAACACTGCATAATCTTAGAAGTGAAAGTTAGCGTGGCTGAATTTAAAGAATTCAAGTGCAGGAAGATAATTAAAGAGAAGGAACGAAAGATTTAATTCCAATAAAGACATGGGGAAGTTATTAAAAAGATTAAACTAGGTGTTTTCAGAATCTCTAACAATCCAGTGAGTCTTGCAAACTTCTGCACCATAGAAAGCATACTGTCAGGTTGCATCACAGCTTGGTTTGGCAACAGCTCTGCCCAAGACAGCAAGGTATTGCAGAGAGTTGTCGATGTAGCCCAGTCCATTACATAAACCAGACTTCCCACCATTGACTCCATCTACACTTCATGTTGCCATGGAAAAGCAGCCAACATAAAGTCTTGTCAGGGCTCTCACTTAACTTTTTCCCCCTGTTGCAAGCCAGGCAACCTAGGCAGCTTTTTAGGTTGCCAAATGACAGTTTAGGTGGTCATTTAAGACGGCTTGCATGACACGTGTAATAATTACCAATCGGAATTATGCTCAATGAAGCATTCACATATTATTTCTGCTTCTAATAAAGTCACAATCTAAATCAAGACATGATATATACCACAATGACATGCAGCAAAATTATAATACAGTATCTCAACTCTTTTTACACATTGAAATTATTGCAATTTCTATTATCTCTTTCCACTTCCAAACAAAAATGTGGTTGGATTATTCAGCATATGATCAACCTGTGTCAATAAATCCTGGACCATGGTAACATATATGCTTAACCATGCACACTACGGATTGATGCAAGCATGTTTTCTGTGAAGGACCGAAAATTATCATGACATGGCCATAGCATGGGTCGTTATTGCTATTGGTACAGAAACACTCTCGCTTCCCACATAATTTATCCACAACAAAATATACAGGTTGCAAGAAAATTCTAAAGACATTTTATGATAATAGCTGTTAAAACCGACTATACCCATCTGACAGGTTAAACATTATACTAACTGACAAGAGACGGCCAAAGGACATAACTGCAGCAAATGTTCTTTTGGTAATATGTTTAAGGGTGTCAAAATGCCACATTACCGGACATTCAGATTAGATGTGTATGTTGTGAACAGCAATGAAGATGCCCAGTTTGTACGCACCAGATTAAAAAAAAAAATTGATAAACGCTGTTTCCATCATTCCCACTTCAGAATTAACATTAAAATTTCAACTGAAATATCTCCTGACCAAATTGTTGATGTATATGACCGACTGTAGAAGTAAAACTGGATAAATCCAACGTATAGTTGTGAATGTAGCTCATTAAATAACTACAGTACTGATACTCCATATTAAGAGCATTGATTTGCCGTTAAAATGAATTCTGTAATAACGTGTCAACGTAGCAGTGACAATCGAACACTGCGGTTTTAATGTTTCACGTGTTCATCTTTATGGATTAAAACAAATAATAACATTGGGAATTAAAACACATTTGATTGCATTCCGTTATCAAACATAGTCAATGTTCGCTCTGAAGACATTTCCAGCACAATAGGGTGGGGGGGGGGGGGGGTGGGGAATCAGTGCGGGATGGATAGATGGCGGGGGGGGGGGGGGGGGGTTTGAGAAGGCAATCGGTGCAGAATGGATGGATTGAGGCAGGGGAATTAGTGTGTGTTGGTTGGAGTAGGTAAACGTGTGGGGGGAGAGCACGGGCGATGTCAGTGGGGGTTGAATGGGGAGATCAGTATGGGATGGACGGGGGGATTCTGTGCAGGATGGATGGGGGGGATCAGTACAGGATGGATGGGAGGATCAGTACAGGATGGATGGGTGTAGACAAAAATGCTGGAGAAACTCAGCGGGTGAGGCAGCATCTACGGAGCGAAGGAAATAGGCAACGATTTGGGTCAAGATCCTTCTTCAGACTGATCCCCCCATTCTTCTTGAATGGGGGGATCAGTGCAGGATGAATGGGGGATTCAGTACAGGATGAATGGGGGGAGCAGTGCAGGATGAATGGGGGGTTCAGTAAAGGATGAATGAGGGGATCAGTGCAGGATGAATGGGGGGGTTAGTACAGTGTGGATCGGAGGGTCTGTGCAGGATGAATGAGGGGTTCACTACAGGATGGATGGGGGAATCAGTAAAAGATGAATGGGGAGATCACTACAGGATTGATGGGGAGATCACTAAAGGATGGATGGGGGGGTCAGTACGGGATGAATGGGTGGTGCAGTACAGGATGAATGGGGGGGGCAGTACAGGATGAATTGGGGGGCGCAGTCTAGGATGGATGGGGTGTGGCAGGAAAATCAATGTGAGGTGGATAGGGAGATCAGTGCAGGATGAATAGATTGGAGGGAGGGTGGTAGATGGGGAGGGGAGCACAGGGAATGTGAGTGAGGACTGAATAGAGGCGGGAATGGGGATCAGTGCGAGAGATGGAGAGGAGGGGTCCTAGGATAAGGCGGTGGAGGGGGGCATGAGAGAGAGAGGGGGAGAGAGAGAGAGAGGAGGGGAAGAGAGAGAGAGGAGGGGAAGAGAGAGAGAGGAGGGGAAGAGAGAGAGAGGAGGGGAAGAGAGAGAGAGGAGGGGGAAGAGAGAGAGAGGAGGGGAAGAGAGAGAGGAGGGGAAGAGAGAGAGAAAAAGAGAAAAAGAGAAAAAGAGAAAGAGAGAAAAAGAGAGAGAAAGAGAAAGAGAGAGAGAAAGAGAGAAAGAGAGAAAGAGAGAAAGAGAGAAAAAGAGAAAAAAGAGAAAAAGAG
>CM076000.1:959930-1146669 GCA_038087875.1 Malacoraja senta | reverse complement strand
AACTACCAAACTCAGGAACAGGTTTCTTCCCCTCTGCTAAACAGTCCTTCTATTAGTCAGGGTAATTGTTCGATTAACCTCTGACGACATTGGACTTTGTCTAAGGAACTGCTGCATTAAGGGCCTGTCCCACTTTCACAACCTAATTCGCGACCTTTTTTACTCGTGGACATTTTTCATCAGGCTAGAAAAATGCCCCGACCTACTTGATGCCATGAGTACCTATGACTAGCATCACAACCTACCTATGACCTACCTACGACCTCCTACGACCTTGTGACAACCATGCTGCGAGTATGAGTCAAGGGCAAACTCGGCAGAGGTCGTGAATTAGGTCGTGAATGTGGGACAGGCCCTTTACAGTGCGCTACAATACTGAGAACTATATTCTGCACCCTGTGCATTCCCCTATGCTCTATCTATTTACTTGAGTTTCAACTAATTGTATCTATGTATAGTATATCTGATTTGTTTGGATAGCATGCAAAATAAAGCTTTCACTGAACCTAGACATGTGACAATAATAAACCTAAACCAAGACTCCTCTCCGTAGAGTCTGAATTCCCTTCCTCCAGTCCTACTAAGGCAGCTACAGGCTGCTTCTGCCTAACCCATTCCTTGAAATTGCAGGGAGGAGTATGCTCATTCTATACTATTCCTGTGTGCATTATATCATTGACCTAAGAATAAGGTGGTAATGCTGGTAAATGTGTTGATTTACAAGGGGGTGAATCTGGGCCTACTACTGAGGCCTACTTCTTCTTCCATAAGGTCCATTTCCCTGTTTAAGGTCTCCCCTTCGGGGGGTTTGTAAGAATATCCAAAATGCAGGATGACATGGACAATTAATTCTCCCCCAAGCATCACTAGAACTCGGCTCTTTAACCTATGTTAGATAAAACAGTAGTCCAAATACTGGCTGAAGGGCTGAATTTCCAAGTCTGGAGCCGAGGGGTCCTGGCTCAAAGAGTTGTGGGGATATGAAACTTGCTGTGTGAATGGGTAGCAGAGATCCTTCTCGCATTTGAGTCTTTTACCCAGAGAAGGGGAACCAAGAACCAAAGGACATAGGTTTAAGGTGAGAGGGGAAAGATTTAATTGGAACCTGAGGGGCAATCTTTTCACACATAGGATGGTGGGTATATGGAAAGAGCCGTTAGATGAGGTAGTTGAGGCAGGTACTATCACAACATATAAAATACATTTGGAGAGGTGTATAGATAAGAAAGGTTTAGAGGGATATGGATGAAATGCGAGCAGGTGAGACCAGTGTAGATGGGACATTTTGGTTTGCATAGGCAAGTTGGAACAAAGGGCCTGTTTCTATGGTGCATGACTATGATATGTGGATGAGTACTTGAAAAGCTGTAACTTACAGTGTAACTTACAAATAGGGGCCAGACGTGCTAGTGTCAAATGTCAATGTCAATGTCAAAATATTTAGCCACTTTAACCACACCTTGTTTTTATATATTTTTTAAATTTATACAAATATATATTTTAGAAAAATATATATCGTTTTTATATATTATTATTTATTCGCTCTTAACTATATGCATTATTTTAGGTCGGCTTTAGTTAGCTTTGCACAACGTTGCAAAGCCTCTTTAATGAGACTTCATCTGTGATTTCCTTTGAAAAGCCTAATTAATTATCTGATGATGGGAAAAACAAGATAAACTCTACTTTGGCCACTACATTATTCACACAGACACAAACATGGACTACAAAATGACTGGGAAAATGGGGAGCAGTGAGAAAAAAGACAGGCCAATGCAGCTAAATGTGTGGAAATAATTGATTTGTTCTGCTCTCATCTATTGTGAGAAAGTAAGTCTATATCTGAACCTATAAAAGACAACCCACCGCTGAAGAAAAAGGCTGGCAGAAAATAATTTGCATGGGGTAAATGCTGTTATTGAAAAATGTAAGCAGATGATGAAAAACAATAGCCCGAAAATGGGCTTATGTACTTGAAAGATACAAATTTTAGACCTAGTCTGTAACTAGCTAAGGTCAAAGAGTTAAAATAATCTAGATTGCTTCAATTTTGGTCAGCATGGAAATACAATCATGGACTGTAGGAGCAGGAGAAGGCCAACTGGCCTGCTCCCACCATTCAACACAATTGTGGCTGATCATCGGCAGCAGTGACCACTTTACCTTTGTCAAAGATTTCTTTAGCAATGAAAAGGATGAAAGTTCTCACTCTGTGCTGTAAATCTCTATAAATCTGTGGTTCATTGATTGTAATTCTAGAAAATAACAATTGTGTTTACCTTAAATGCCCATCTTGATTGAAGTTGGGACTTAATTGACCAACAGTGCCATCTCTCTGGAGCGTCATTGTGGGAGTCTGAGAGATCATCATAGGGCTGCTCAAGTGTAATGCCAGGTTACCAGATGACTGGTTGGAGAGGGGAGTGTGTATGATCTGTCCACCAAGCATGCTTTTAACATCCTGTGAAAACATTTGGAAGCATTGTTTTCTTGCCAAAAGAGATCATTTAATTCCAAATATTCAGTTTAACCCGATGGATCAGATTCCCGTGGTCACACATCTGGATCCCAAACACCTTGGGGCTCACTCCCCGTGATAGAGAGCACATGAGCAGGAGTCAGACAGCACAGTCTATTCTTTTTCTCCAGAGAAGCTGCCTGACCCACTGAGTTACCAGCATTTTGTGTCTATCTTCAGACAGCATAAACTGATGGCCCACCATTAGACTTCCCAGATAGCTTAGTGGCAGTTCATGATATCAGAAAGACTTTTCCGACAATCTAGAAACAGTGAAAATACTTTCAAATTATAAAAATTAAAAAATACTTTGAATAACTTATTTGAAAGCACAACTATATCATGTCAACTAATTGAAAACATAATATTAACAGTTATGAAGTAATTTTTTTTTAAATCTTTCCTTTATAATGAAAACTGGCAACTCCATTGAATTGTGACCAACTGTGACGAGCATAACGTTAAGTGGTGAGTCCAGGCATGGAGCAGAAGGTCATATGGATTGATATCTGATCTCCAGGACGTTCCATACTTCTGCAACGCAGTGATAGAAGTCCATAATGCACTCTGGTATGTACACTTTAACCGGCCAACAATTCTCGTCCAACCTGCCTGAGTAACCACAGCACATCTGGCTGCCAGCCGACCACATTGAAATTTTAAAGGCATACAGAATATAACTTCATTCCATAAGAAAATTAAAAGTCTAAATGATTATTTAATGAACAATCTAGATTTAATGTAAAACTTTATAAATGTTATACTATTATTAGTGTGCGTATTAACATGCATCTCCTGAAATTCCATAGCTTGCTATGCCATATTTTTTTATTAATTCTCACCACTGCACATCTACCAGATTGCTGAGTCTGCTCACTTGCCAAGTCATTCCATTCAAATTTACATCTTGAAAACAGATTACTCAGTCTTATTCTCTACGCAGGATTCTTCCCATTTTGTTCTACTTTTCCTTTTTTCCATCTTGTACTTATGCATTGTAATAAATTAATTTGCACTTTTTACCACACTCAATCCATTGGCTCCGCTGTAGAAACATCAACAACAATCGTTTGTAAAGTGGTAGTAATTTTCTCAGAATGCAAGGACATTAGAATATAACTCTAAAAGTTGGGGATGCCAATCAGCTGCAGCAACGACTTGGAAACTGAGTGATCGTGTAGGGGAAGTTCACTGTGAGGTTATTGCACCTGTCATTTTGGTTAACTTTTAAAGCATGCTTTCCATTATAAGATTATCCATAACTGAGATAAGACCATAAACATAGAAAATAGGTGCAGGAGTAGGCCATTCGGCCCTTCGGGCCTGCACCGCCATTTGATATGATCATGGCTGATCATCCAACTCAGTATCCCATCCCTGCCTTCTCTCCATACCCCCCTGATCCCTTTAGCCACAAG
The DNA here is from genome assembly GCA_038087875.1 of Malacoraja senta. Lineage (NCBI taxonomy): Eukaryota > Metazoa > Chordata > Chondrichthyes > Rajiformes > Rajidae > Malacoraja > Malacoraja senta. Next base: position 1,142,733 of record CM076000.1, on the reverse strand, counting down.
GGCCACATCTAACTCCCTCTTAAATATAGCCAATGAACTGGCCTCAACTACCTTCTGTGGCAGAGAATTCCACAGATTCACCACTCTCTGTGTAAAAAACGATTTCCTCATCTCGGTCCTAAAAGTCTTCCCTCTTATCCTTAAACTGTGACCCCTAGTTCTGGACTTCCCCAACATCGGGAATAATCTTCCTGCATCTAGCCTGTCCAACCCCTTAAGAATTTTGTAAGTTTCTATAAGATCCCCCCTCAGTCTTCTGAATTCCAAAGGAAGAAGAGGTAAAGAAGGTGGGACTGACTGAGAAATTCTCGTCAATTTAATTGAATGGGGAATTAATTAGCCTGGAAGAATAGTGGAAACAAGGAACTGCAAATGCTGATTTACAAAAGAAGACACGGAGTGCTGGAGTAGCTCAGTGGGTCAGGCAGCATCTCAGGAGAACATGGTTAGATGACGTTTTGGGTTTGGGACCCTTCCTCAGACTCAATTAATTGACCTCAATCAATTAATTACTGCATTCTTTGCTGTGGCAATTCTAGGGGACAGGAGATTGCTGTGGACACAGCGAAAATGTCAAAAAATAAAAATTCTCCCAGCTCAAGGTTGTATCAATGTACACCAACTCTGCCCATACCTGAATCTCAGTCCTTCAAGAAGTCAATGATATGACCAGAATCTTTAAGGATATTATCATTGGATCTTATTGTCTCCTAGTCTCTTTAATTACTCTGACATGAACATGCACTTGAGAAAAGAGGCATCACATTCTTACAATACCAGTACTAATCTTCTCTAATGACTTTTACTAACATGCAAGGTAGACACAAAATGCTGGAGTAACTCAGTAACTCAGTAACTGGAGTGGAGAGGAAATCCTTATTTTGTTCAGGCCTGTTGTTAGCCTCCCAATTTGAGGAGTTTATAAAAATGAATGGATTTGTAATGCATTTCAAGCATTTTATGGTGGTAAGCTACTAATTTAGCTTTGAAGAAGGGTTTCGGCCCGAAACGTTACCTATTTCCTTCGCTCCATAGATGCTGCTGCACCCGCTGAGTTTCTCCAGCATTTTTGTGTACCTACTAATTTAGCTTGTTTTGTTACTTGTTTACCTATGAATCTGTTACAAATAAATCTAATTACTGGTACCTGTATCTGTTTATCATGAGGATCCTGGTCTTGCACCATAACATCCATTTGTTGCTGTTTTTGCTGTTGTGACTCTTGGTCTTGCAATGAACCAACATTGATTGAAACTGGCTGTTGTAGGAATAACTGAAAGGAATAAAAGCAAGATAAAACATCGTATTTTCAACTTTTAGTGACATGTTTGAATCTTATCTGCTGAATTTGAGGGGTAAGGATATTTCTGTGATCTTACACCGCGAAACCTCTGAAAAACTGGGTAAATGTACCTTAAAAAATATTGTGTAAGAAGGAACTGCAGATGCTGGTTTAAACCGAAGATGGACACAAAATGCTGGAGTAACTCAGCGGGACAGGCAGCAACTCTGGAGAGAAGGAATGCATGACATTTCGGGCCGAGACCCTTCTTCATTTCTTCTTTTCCAGAGATGCTGCCTGTCCCGCTGAGTTATTCCAGCATTTTGTGTCTATTCTTAAAAATATTGCCTGATCAAACATTCAGTTCCTGGTGGCAGTTGCCTACAGTGATCTCAGCTGCTGCTTCTTGTGGAAGGAATCAGGGGGTATAAGTCACAGCCTCAAAAGAAGTATTTCCAAGGCAGACACAATATAGTGGCATAAAAAAAATGCCACTGAGGAGAGGGAAAGCAAGAGATGGTTGGGGTAGGGTGAGGTGTGGATCATGCACCCGTCATACTGTTCTCACCTTACAATCATCAGGGCAGATAGAGTCTAATGCCACAAGTTGCTCCAACAAAGTTTATCCCTGCGGAGATTGTAGCACGTATTTCTGTTATGCATAGCGACAATGAACACCGTGAAACCCAATATGTTATCTGCAATCTACAGAGCATTAAGATCTCAGGCAGACCATTGCAGGCAACAATGTCACAGTATGGATCCTTTAATTTGCCACTTGCTGCAAGACTTGCTCCTATTTTACTAGAACTAATAATAGAGTAGGTTGTACATTGTGCAGTAGTTTCGAGTGATAAAGCAGAGACGATAGTGCATGAATGACTAGAAAAGTATCAGCAGTGCTTAGATGTAACATATCCAGAAGTGCAAAGTCCAAATTCACAATGGGAGGGTTTTCAATAGGACCTGGTGCTTAGCAGAGGTAATATGTGCCAACAGACCTCTTTGTGTGATCTGCAATAAATAAACTGTCAGAAATGGGTCTAGTTTCCAGACAAAAATGTGACTGCCCACAGGATGAAATAACATATGAGCATTTAATTCCATATCTGAACTTCAAATAACTAGAACTGGAAGAGAAATTACCAATTCAAGGATTATGCATATTTTATTAATTTTTAGTCTCGGTCAGTAGAAGCTTCTTTGCCTCTGTTTGTGGGCTTTTGTTTCAACACATCATTCATGTCTATACTCCAGTCCTATACTGAGAGGTTGCTGCACTGTTAGAGATACTCATGACTGCCTTTCATTTGAGAGGTTAAATTATATCCCCATCAGTGTTCACAAGTAGAAGTAAAAAATTCATGATACTAGTTTGAAGAAAAGCAGAGTGATACACCCAGTGAGGGATATGGGCCAAAAGCAGGCAAATGGTTAATTTGTTACTCCTGAACAAAGGGTGTTAGGGTCTAACTCTGAAACTCATGGATAAACTTCACGGATGTTTCATTTGGAGTTTCCATTCATCCACCTTTCTCCTTTCTAACAGGGGCAGGATAGCGAAGTACAAAGGAAACTTCTTACCCAACCTTCGTACTGAATCTAATCTGTTCTGATGTATTATCTAAACTGTTATTATTTTCTTTCCTAATATGCAAACAAAAAACTCGATCTTGAAGTAGGTAAAGCAGATATAGAATAAACTACTGATCTAATAATGCACCGTTTATTTCACTACATAAATAATGAAAATGTGTGCATTTTCACCTGTAAACTTGAGCTATCCACCATGCACAGTTGTTCCTGAATTTTTTGGAGTTCTTCTTGCTGCCACGTGATGTTTGCTTGGAGAATACGAGTCCGTTGCTCTAACTGGCCCTTGAGCGATCGAATCACATCAAACTGTGCTGAGAACTGGGACATTGAACAATATATATTGTTGAAATGTTCTTTTTTTAAATTTTAAATTTTTATTAGAAGTACAGTAATGTGCACCGAGGGGCCTAATATATATTGGCGTTACATTTTATTTACAGCTTTATTTATTATTATTTTTTTAAATAATAAAAGAGAGAAAGAGAGAATAGATAATAAAAAATAGAAAAACGTGTGATGTATGGTGTGTGAAAAGGAAAAGGGGGGAAAGAGGGAAAGTGAAAGTGAAAAAAAAGGAGAAAGAGAAAGAGTAGAAAGTAGGAGATTATAGGAGATAGTTATTTATATTCTTGACCATCCTTCACCCAGTCCTGAAACAGTTGGTTTCTACGATTTTGTTGCACCATATGCTTCCAAGAAGTCGATAAATGGAGACCAACTCGTTAAGAATTGGTCCTGTTTTGTCTGTTAGGAGGAATCGCATTTCTTCAAGATGTGCGGTGTCCAACATGTTTGAAATCCACATTTTAAGCGTTGGTATGGATGTATTTTCGAAAATTTAAGTATACGTTTTTTTGCCGTTATTAACCCATAATTAAAAAATGAATTTTGAATTTTTGTTCCCGTCTTCCGTTACTCCAAATAGAATCATTTCAGTGTTAGGCTCCATTTTTATCTTGAATAATTTTGTAAATATTTCAAAGATATCGCTCCAGAATTTATGAAGTTTTATGCAGGAAACAAAAGAGTGTGTTATAGTGGCATTTTGAGATAAACATTTATCACAAATGGGAGAAGTATTTTGGATAGAATTTATTCAGTCTAGTTTTTGAATAATATAATCTATGTAAAATTTTAAATTGAATTAAATTATGTCTTACATTAATCGAACATTTGTGTATATATATCCAAATACTTTTCCCATGTTTCTTTCGTGATTTTTATCATTAATTCTTGTTCCCAATCTTCTCTAAGTGCCTCTGTCGATGGTAGTTCTATATTTAAAATACTATTATATAAATATGATATTAATTTCTGTGAGTCAGCCTTAATATTCATCGCTTCTTCCAGTGGGTCTAAAGTTATAGTTTGATGTCTTTATATGTATTTCTTCATGAAGTCGCAGATCTGAAGGTATTTAAAATATTGGTTATTTTTCAGCTTAAATTTTAATTGTAATTGTTGGAATGATAACAGATTTCCCATTTCATACATATCGCCGATCCTTTTAATTCCCCTTTCCCATTGGTTATATGTTTTATCGATAAGAGATGGTTTAAATGAAGGCGTTAACAATGATAGGTTTCTTAATTTTAAAGTTAATTTTATTTGTTTCCAAATTCTTATTGTATTATGGATAATTGGGTTATTCTTATATATTGTGTTGTTCAGTTTTATCGGGGAGAAGAGGATCGCTCCTATATTACAAGGAGAACAATCCCTCTTTCTCCATTCTTATCCATTCTGTCTGTTGGGTAGGACTGTCCAACCAATAAATTATATTCTTAATAAGCACTGCCCAATAATAATATAAAAAGTTCGGAAGTGAAAGTCCCCCAACGTCTTTGGGTTTACACAGGTGTTTTCTTTGAATTCTATGTGATCTATAGTCCCAAATAAAGTTGGTAATATTAGTCTAGTTTTTTGAAAACTTTTTTTTGGTATATATAATGGTAATAGATTGAAATAGGTATAATATTTGTGGTAAAAAGATAATTTTTATAGCGTTTATTCTGCCTATTAATGTCAACGGAGTGTTTTCCAGAATTTAATCAACGCGTTCAGTTTATTTAATAAAGGCATAAAATTAGCATTAAATAATGATTTGTATTTTCTAGTAATTTGGATTAAAAATTTTCATTATTAAATCTGATACATTTTATGTTAGGCAGCCACGTCAACAAGTACAATTCTCAATCTAATCAGAAATAAGTTGAAAATACACATTCATAACTACCATTTACTCTGGCAAGCCATTTGCTTAATATCAAGATGGGATCTCAAAAAAAAACTTTTGTGGCTCTGCATGAGAGAACACCAGATAATATGGAGGGATATGGATCATGTACAGGAAAATTAGATTAGATTAACTTGGTATCAACACCTGCCTGGTGGGCTAAAAGGTCTTTGGAATTACTCACTCAAGTAGGGAACATGATCAAGGTGAGGATTCAAATAAAAAAGAATAAGAAATGTTCAAAAATTAATTTAAAGCCATGTGTATATGTGATTTCATTCTTGTTCGACATGTGTATCAATGTGGTTGAACGCTATGGGACAAAAAGCACACTGAAATGAAAATACATTCATACAATTAAATCAAGTGTATGCACTTGCTAACCTGTGTCATTGATGAAGGCTGAGAGACTGCTGTCGCCTGGAGCAATAATGGCTGCAAAAGTAAATCAAGAGGTGGATCCAATGTTAAAAACAATCTAGATTAAAATAATTCTGATTTTTAATACAAAGCAAGAGATGGCTTTGTGGTAGCTACCAGTTTAATCAAAAAGTGTTGGATTTTTCTGTAAAGATAATTTGTGTCACCAGATATCAATATTTTGCAGGAAGAGCGTGGAAACATTATTGTCAGAAATAAACCTAGTAATTATCTAGAGAGTAAAATAAAATGCAAGATCTAAAACCAAAAAAAACAATGGATGTTTGGATTTGTAAATCTCAATATTTCACTGTAAATAATCTCTTCCCCATTTTGTAAGTGAATTGTGCCATAGATAATACACGTGTCAACATAATGAATGCAATCTGAAATAAACCTGCACAATTCTCAGCTCAGGGCACATAACAATAAAACAAGAAATTATTTGCATTTTTATGGCACAACACAGTGGCCAGATTTTTGGATGGTAAATAAGACAATTCTGTCAACCCACACACATCTATCTATATTTAAGTAAGTGTGTGTGTGTGCGTGCGTGCGTGCGTGCGTGTGTGTGCTTGACTTGTGCCAGCCAGCCTTTGATTCCTCGCGACGCCAACACCGCACGCAGAAACGCTGAGATCGATTTCGGTAGAGATTTCAGTTTTCTTTACGAGTAGAACACTCCTGATTAAATTTTGTCGTGTTTATGTACATTTTTAATAAAATCCTTCTCCCCCCCCCCCCCCCACCCCCAAAATTTCAAAATGTAAAAAACACAGCTCTCAGCCATAGAATGTTGGTGAAGGTTCCGTCGTGTGATGTCACAATGCCCAATGCTCACAGATGTCCAATCGGAATGGATCCATTTACATATGCCTTTGCAGCAGCCCCAGCCCCTCCCCCGCCAGCCCTGCAGCCTGTGTCGAAGCACATCATCACGTGTGTGGGGGATAGAGAAAGAGGATTGGGGGTGATAGGGAATGGGGAACAGATGGACTGTCCCTACCCCTCCCCCTTCCACTCTCCCTCCCCACTATTTCCCCTCTCTCCCCCACCTCTCCCCCTCCCTCCACACTTTTCCTCCTCCCTCTCCTACCCCATCTCCCTCCTCCCCTACCCCCATCTCCCTCCTCCCCTCCCTCCCCCCTCCCCCACACCTCTCTCCCCCTCCCCCAATCCTCTCTCCCCCTCCCCATCCATCTCCTCCCCCTCTCCTCACCCTCTCCCTCTCCTCCACCTCCTCTTCCCACACCAATCCCTCTCTCCCCCACCCCCACCCCTTCCCTCCCCCACCCCCTTCCCTCCCCCACCCCCCTTCCCTCCCCCACCCCCTTCCCTCCCCCACCCCCTTCCCTCCCTCCCCACTCTTACCCCTCCATCCACACTCTTCCCCCTCTACCCCCTACCCCATCTCCCTCCTCGCCTCCCTCCCCCCTCCCCCCACACCTCTCTCCCCCCTCCCCTCTCCTCCCCTCCCCCACCCCTTTCTCCTCCCCCTCTCCATCTCCCTCTCCTCCCCGACCCCCATCTCCCCCACCCCCTTCCCCTCTCTCTTGCACCACTCCCCGCTACCCCTCTCCCCCTCACTCCCCACTCTTCCCCTCTCCCTCCCCCTCCCTCTCTATCCTCTCTTCCCCCTACTCCTCTCTCCCCTTCCCCTCATCCCCTCTCTCCACTAACATCCCCTCTCCCACCCCCCTACCCCTCTCCCCCATTCCTGCCCTCCCCGCTCTCCTCCCACTCCCCACTCTCCTCCCCCTCCCTCTCCCCCACCCTGCTCTCCCTCTCCCTCCCCAATCTCTCCCCTTTCCTCCTCCCCCCTCTCCCCTCCCTCCCCCTCTCCCCTCTTCTCTCCCCCCCGTCTCCCTCTCCCCCCCTCCCCCCCTCCGCTCTTCTCTCCCTACCCCGTCTCCCTCTCCCCCCTCCCCCGCCTGTGTGTTTGGGGGGTGGTTAGAGTGAGTGTGATGTCGCAGCCCCCCCCCCGCCGCAAACCCGCGTTGGGGAAACAGCCCGCCAACAGTCTCTCTGTCTTTAAGAAGGAACTGCAGAGATGCTGGAAAATCGAAGGTACACAAAAAAAGCTGGAGAAACTCAGCGGGTGCAGCAGCATCTATGGATCGAAGGAAATAGGCAACGTTTCAGGCCGAAAACCCGTCTGAAGATGGGTTTCGGCCCAAAGCGTTGCCTATTTCCTTCGCTCCATAGATGCTGCTGCACCCGCTGAGATTCTCCAGCTTTTTTTTGTGTACCAGTCTCTCTGTCTCTCCCCTCTCTCTCTCTCTCTCTCTGCCCTTCTCTCTTCATAGCCCGCGGCTCGACTCATGCACGCCCGCTCCATAGAAACATAGAAAGTAGGCGCGAGAGTAGACCACCAGGCCCATCGAGCCCGCACCGCCATTCGCTCATGGCTGAACACTAAACAGACACCCTTACCCACAAACAGTAGACACAAGACACAGAACACAAGACACTACCCTCCCCTTTATATCGCTATCACCCCTCTCCACCCCAAGAACCGCGTGATCTCCTGGGGGAGGCAAAAAAACGGATAAAAACCCAGGTCCAATTCGGGAAAAAAATCCGGGAAATTCCTCTCCGACCCCAATCCAGGCGATCAACACTTGTCCAGGAGATCAGTCAGGTCTTACTATACTAACCATACCTAGGTCCATAACCCTGCCCTCTCCCCGTAGCCCCTTATCCCCTTGGCAGCTAAAAAAACATCTATTTTAGACTTAAATATATTTAATGTTTCTGCTTCCACTGCTCCCTGGGGCAGTGAATTCCATAAATTAACCACCCTCTGGGTGAAGAAGTTCTTCCTCATCTCAGTTTTAAAAGAGCCCCCTCTTATTCTACAACTATGTCCCCTAGTTCTAGTTTCCCCGATCATTGGGAACATCCTCGGTGCATCCACCCGATCAAGGCCCCTCACGATCTTATATGTTTCAATGAGATCGCCTCTCATTCTTCTAAACTCCAAAGAGTAGAGTTCCAGCCTACTTAACCTTTCCTCATATGTCAATCCCCTCATTGCAGGAATTAATCTTGTAAACCTTCGCTGCACTGCCTCCAGGGCCAGTACATCCTTTCTTAAGTATGGACCCCAGAACTGTACACAGTATTCCAAATGTGGTCTCACTAATACTGTGTACAGCTGCAGCAAGACCTCCGTGTTTTTATACTCAATCCCCCTAGCAATAAAGGCCAAAACTCCATTGGCCTTCCTGATTGCTTGCTGCACCTGCATACTAACTTTTAGTGATTCATGTACTACTACCCCTAGATCCCTTTGCGTTGCATTACAACGCAGCTCCACCTCATTTAGAAAATAACTTGCCCTATCATTTTTTTTCCCAAAGTGAATGACTTCACATTTATTAGTATTAAATTTCATCTGCCAAGTTGTTGCCCACTCACCTAGCTTATCTATATCCTTTTGCAGACTCTTCCTATCCTCCTCATCCCCTACTTTTCCTCCCATTTTTGTATCGTCCGCAAATTTTGATATATTACACTTGGTTCCCTCCTCCAAATCATTTATATAAATTGTGAACAACTGGGGTCCCAGCACCGACCCTTGCGGAACCCCGCTAGTTACCGGTTGCCATCCCGAGTATGAACCATTTATCCCCACTCTCTGCTTCCTATTTGTTAGCCAATCCTCTACCCATGCTAATATATTACCCCCAATCCCATAATTTTTTATTTTTAGCAATAGTCTCTTATGTGGCACCTTGTCAAAAGCCTTTTGGAAGTCCAACCCCCCCTTCACCTCTCTCCCCATCCTCTCCTTCCTCTCTCCCCCCCCTCCTCTCTCCCCTTCCTCCTCCCCCTTCATCTCCACCCTCCTCCTCCCCTCAACTTTTTTTTTTCTAACATTAAATTTTCTCTCTCTGCCCCCCCCTCTAGACGCACCTGAGAGGTGAGGGCTATTCGTCAGTGGATAGGGTGGAGATGGGATAAAAGAAGCCAATTAATAAAATTAAGATAATATCAAGGGGTGTGATGAGTGTCTGTGTTTGTGTGTGCCAGATTCCCACCCCGCAACCGCGCTTTGGGGGAACAGACCCAACGGGTCTGCACTTGGTCTAGTACATAATAAAGCTGGTAAATAGAGAGTATTTCATCATACTCCTGACTTGCAGATGGTGGAAAGCTTTGGGATATTAGGAGGAATGTCACGGCTGGATACCCAGCCTCTGATCTGTTTTTGTAAACAGCAATAGTGGCCGCCAGGATAAGGGTGACTCAATCACTGTATTGTCATATAATATTTCCTATTGGACATGGCCACTGCCTGGTACTCTTTTGGAACAAATATTAATTGTAGAAACAAGGAACTACAGATGCTGGTTTACACAAAAGGACACAGAGTGCTGTAGTAAATCAGCAGGCCAGGCAGCATCTCTGGAGAACATGGATAGGTGATGTTTTAGTTCGGGACCCTTTTTCAGACTGATTGTAGGGAGGGAAAGAAAGCTGGGAGAGAGAAGATGCAGAACAAAGCTTGGTAGGTGCATATGGGTGGGAGGGTTGGAACAATGGCCAGAAATTAAAACACAAGGTGTGAGACTTCACTTATCGGCCCATTCTTGATTATTGCCTAGGTCATGCTGCATGCAATCGTGGCTGCTTCAATTGATGACAAATCACGAATGGAATTGAATATTATGCAATCAGTGATCATTCCCATTTCTGACAACATGACAGAATTTAGATCATTGACTGTACAAATGAAGATGGTCAGGCCCCAGTCTTAAGTGGCTGGTCCACAAGCAAGTCAGTAGTATCTGCTACAGGCCATCTGACTAATCAGGGTATCATCCAATGTCTAGTCTGGTGCCTTCCACTGGATATTGGAAACCTCTGTCAACCGACTAGATTGGAGAATCCTCACTGAAGCTCGCAGAGCTAAATCAGGAAACGAAACAGAATATTTATTTCCATGTACAATCATTTAAAAAATAAAAGGTGAGATTGAGAGAAGGAAAGAGAGAGCTAAAGATGAAGAAAGAGGAAATCACTCAGCACATCAAGCTAAATCATTTATTATGGAGAGTCCTTTACCAAAGCATCAACTCTCTCCCACTGATGCTGATTGACCAGCTGAGTGTTTCCAGCATTTTGTGTGTTTGTTTTTTATTAACATTTTATGTTTTGTAATAGCACTAAAGCATCAAATGCCATGCTACAAAATAATGGCAAAACCCACCTGGTCAGTGACAGTCGAGTGTTGCAGTATCCCTGGATCGTGTTGCACTGCTGGTGGTGTCTGCAGGAGTGCAGACGTTGCACTAGGCTCTGACAGCCCTTTGCTCTGTGTTGCTGAGAAAGGAGATAGACATTACAGTTAAACTGTGAGCAATCACAATACGCACAGAGCCCAGCGATTCAAGTGCATTCTAAAGGATGTGCTAGATGGTGTTAACTACAGGACACCAATCACTGTCTTGAACATTTGCCTGCTGCCACAGGTTTCGGCAGCATTTGTAGTCTAAGACTCAGGGCAGAAGGCAGCATTGGTTGCTGCGATTAGGACCACTGGTGAGGGGTAGATCCTTGTGTGGGAATTGGAGAGTTAGTGGGTTGTGGCCTGCACTGATGCAGCTGGGGATATCCAGGCCCGTGCCAGGGGAAGTCAGGTCCAGAACTGATCGGGGATTGGGTCCAGAGAAGGACACAACCTGGGGATATTGGTCAGAGTGTTGGGAGATCATGGACAATTACGGGGAGTGTCAGACCAGGTGATGGGAGATCAATGTAGAGGGGGTATGGAATTTTTACTGGGCTTAAGGTAGTGGGATCCCAACCTGATACTACCTTATGATAACCCAGAAGTGTCCAACAATTCATAAGGTCATAAGTGATAGGAGTAGAATTAGGCCATTTGGCCCATCAAGTCTACTCTGCCATTCAATCATGGCTGATCTATCTTTCCCTCCTAACCATATTCTCCTGCCTTCTCCCCATAACCTCTGCCACCTGTACTAATCAAGAATTGTCGCTACCAAGCACCACAGTCAAATTTCTCATGCACTACTTTACAAGTGTAACATGGGAACTGAGCTATTTTGTTATATGTTTAATACACCAAAACAGCAATCAACCAGTCCACTTTCTAGAGTGATGGAAAATAAGCTGGAAATGGTTGCATCGCACTTCACTCTGCTATAAGTCAAATTTGAAGCAGGTGTTGCTGAAATAAACTGCTTTGTGATCTGATTTTGTAGCAAGATTCTAAAGAGGATTATATTAATATTCCACTTTCATAATTAATGAAAAATATTAAAATCAATTCTTTTGATGCATGTTATAGATTTGATTACAGTTAACCACAAAGCATTCCAAATAACAGAAGAAAAATAATACGTACATGCAGATTCTGACATCGAGGTACGAGATGATTTGCGTGAGGTCTGAGATGAAGAAGAAGGCGATCGGCTGCCAATGAGCACTTCAAATGCTTTAAGGCTTTGCTGCGGGTCAGGTCTTGAATCAGGTGCCTGCACAGAATAACGAGTAATACAAGTGTGGAGAAGTTACTGTTTGTTTATTATTGTCATGTGTACTGAGATGTGGTGAAAAGCTTTTGTTTGCCTGCTGTCCAGTCATAAAAAAGACTATACGTACATGAATACAATCAATCCGCCCAAAGCGCAAAGATAAAGGATAATGGGTACAACATTTAGTGCAAGGATAGGACATTGAGGTTGATTAAGTCCGATTAACAAAAGTTCAAAGGTCTCCATAATGTAATGGGAGGTCAGGACCACACTCTAGCTGAGCACCATTCAGTTGCCTGATAACAGCTGGGAAGAAACTGTCCCTGAATCTGCAGGGTATGTGTTTCAAACCTGTATCTCCTGCCTGATGGGAGAGGGGAGAATAGGGAGTGACTGGGTTGAGACTGTTCCTTGAATATGCTGGCAGCCTTGCCAAGGAAGCGTGAAGTGTAGATGGAGTCGATGGATGAGAGACTGGTTTGTATGATGGTCTGGGCTACATCCACAACTCAACAATTTATTGCGTTCTTGGATGGTGATGACAAATGCAATGCAGAAGGCTTTTGTCCATTAATACGTGCAATGCTGATCTTGCTGGTGAGGCACTCATTGCTACATTGCCATTGAACAGGTAGTGGTAGTGAACAGCCTTCACGAACTGCCATAGTACATGTGGTACCGTTCATCATGGTATGGAGTTCTGACTGTGGGGCATTGAAAACATGATCATATCATTCCAAATCAGGAAGTTGTACAATTTGGAGGAAGCTTGCTGGCGACAGCATTCCCCATGTGCTTGTTTTCTTAGATAGACATTGTGGGTGTGGGAGCCTTTTGCAATTGATTGATAAATAAAATTAAATGTTCAACATTAGCATTTATGCAGAAGGATTTTTTCAGAATAGCAAATATTAAAAGCAGATTGGTAGAATTGTGAAATGTGTCAGCATTTTTATTACCTTTAGTGTTGCAGAAGCATCAACCTCAGCAGAGGTATCGTAAATACTGATATCTTGTCGGCGCTGTGCTCGAACCTCAGCATAACTGTTGCATTTTAAGGTGAATAAAATGGTAACAGAAAAATAAAACAATGTATTGAACTATAAATTTATCTTGTAGAGTATTTTGTAATTGTATACAAAGCATATTGTTTTTTTCCTTTAAGAAGCCATGCTTTTTTATTTCAGGTTTATCTTTCATTTAAACTAATAATTCCATTTGGACAATGTTTTATTCATTTATGAGAAGTGAGGTGTTGCTGGCAGAGTCAGCATTTATGCTCCATCTTTTATTGTTATGGAGAAATTTAGTGGTATGGTACTTTCCTGAACAGCTGTGGAGAATGTACTGCCGTGATACTATTGGGTGTAAAGTTACAGCATTCAGACCCTGGGATGACAAATGAACACCAATATGTGTTGAAGACAGGATTTGTGCGACTTAGATTGGAACATGCAAATGCCATTTTCTCACGTGTCTACCACCGTTGTCCTTTTGGGTGACAGAGGCTTAGTGCTGAGGAAAGGATTTCAAAGAAGAGTTTGTGAATTGCTGCAGTAATTTTGTAGATTACAGTACTGCCACGATGCATCAGGGTTAAATGTAATGAATGTTTGAAGTAAACAGTGGGTGTTGTTCGAATGGCTTCTGTGGTCCTGGATGGTGTCAAGCTTCTTTATTGTTGTTATCATCCAAGCTTATAGATTCATAGAGTGATACAGTGTGGAAACATTCGGCCCAACTTGCCCTTGGCGACTATCATGCCCATCTACATTAGTCCCACTGCCTGCGTTTGTCCCAAATGCCTCCAAACCTATCCTATCCATGTACCTGTCTAAATGTCTCTTAAATGTTGTGATAGTACCTGCCTGAACTACCTCCTCCAGCAGCTCGTTCCATATTCCAACCACACTTTGTGTAAAAAAGCAACCCCTCAGATTCATATTAATCCCTCCCCACCCCCTCACCTTGAACCTATGTCCTCTGTTTCTAGATTTCCCTACTTTGCATTTACCCGATCTATTCCTATCATGATTTTGTACACCTCTATCTTAAACAATGTTGCAATTTCAACCGGAAATATAGTTTTTGGTTATTTGGACCACATTTTAATAGGGAAGTAATTACATAATGAATAATATTGAAGCAACAAAGATATGGTTTTCTGCTAGTTTCTTCGGTTTAATAATAGAATGTGAGGTTATTTTGTAGTATTTCTGGGAAATTCTTAAACATTGTATAAGAATTGCTTGTGATGTTAGTGGCTAGATCTATTTAACAAAATTTGTCTCTTTTATGATTTTGCTAACACATCATACAGTTATTACACATTCCAATCCATACTGTATCGTACCTCACAAGTGTGTGTTTGCATACAATGAACTCTGGTTTGGAGTTCCACTGATGATATGTAATGTAGTAATGAGTTTGGAGCCAAATCCACTGTTGTCCTTTCGTTAGGAATCGATAGCAGCAAGATTTTCCTTTACCATACTGCATCACTGTGGAGAACAAAAGCATTTTCCTCAAGTTTTAAAATAAATAATATTATTATTCAGACAAATCAACATTCATTGAAAGATGTATCTTTACACTGTATTTCAAAGGCCATGTAAGTCTAGTAAGAGTACTTTCTTGCATTTTTAATTTAGAAAAGTAAGATATTGTAGAAAAACTGTACTGTTTTACATAAAACTATAATTTTCCATTATGTACATAAACCTACCAATTTAAATCTCCTTCACTAAAATGTTTCTATTGTTACAACATTTGTGCTGGATAGGTTTTTGTAGAGTTTTATAATTGCACAACTATTTTTAAAACTTTCATTATTTTTAATTAATGTTTTTACAATCAAGATCCATGTTTGAAACTGTTCTAATGGGACTTTAAGTCATATTCACCAGGTTATTATGTATTTGTTCAGCCTCTGATTAAATGATGTATCACAAAGGAAGTCATCTAGGACAATGTCACATAAAAAAATAGCAAATTCAACTCTGGTATGGCTGGAAACTATTGCAAAGTTGTGCAATCTACAAAACAAGATGCTGCGGAAATCCTCTACATTACCAGCTGGTATTGCACATTATCTAAGATCTAGTGATTCTGGATAACTCAGCAATAGCTCTCAGATGACTGTTAAATTGCTGCTTTCAGTGAAGGCAATGGGTGATATTATTGTAATGGTTCAGCAGTGCAAGAGCTGGGCATTTACTAAGTGAAAGAAATGTAAATTAACAGTTTGCAATTATGATATACATTTTATTTCAATAGAGATCAGAGAGACAGAAAAATAACTGGAACCACACAGAAGGTCAGACAGCATCAGTGGAGAAAGAAACAGGGTAATGTTTCAGGCTGATGGTCTTTAATCACGATGGGAAAATATCAGAAATAGAACAAGTTGCAGGAAAGCAGGTATGGCAGGGAATGAAAGGAAAGGTTTGATCGACAAGATCAGGAGGAATGGTATGGTGCAAGTGATGGTGATTTCAGCTGAAAGAAGATGGAAAAAGTATGTTTTGAGGAAGGATATATAGGATGAATTAAATCTGAAGTACCCGAAATAAACTGACTGCTGGAAATGTGAGACACAAGACTGATTTCTGAAATTGTTGAATTGATGACCACTTTTGCTGAAAATCTCGGTTTAGTCTGGAACTTTAATCTCAACTTCCAATTGGCCTTTACTGTAATTTCATTTCCCTATGACTTTTAATTCATTGCAAGGTGTATGGAGCCACAAAGCTCAATGTGTATGGAGACACAAAGGAGATGAGGAGGGATTTATATAGTCAGAGGGTGGTGAATCTGTGGAATATGAGTCTGTGGAGGCCAAGTTAATGGATATTTTAAAGCAGAGATTGATAGATTCTTGATTCGTATGGGTGTCAGGGGTTATGGGGAGAAGGTAGGAGAATGGGAGTTAAGAGGGAAAGATAGATCAGCCATGATGAATGGCGGAGTAGATTTGATGGGCCAAATGACCTAGTTCTACTCCGATCACATGAACATGAGCTCTTCTGGTGATACACTAGAACCTTTGGGGATGACACTAAATTGAACAATTTCACATAAACACAGGGCCGGGTTTACGTATAAGCTTGACAAGCTTAAGCTTAGGGCCTCGAGATCTAGGGGGGCCTCGCAGAGCTGAATTTACCACTAGGCTTCATAGGCTGAAGCCTAGGGCCTCGAAATCTAGGCGGCCTCCGGCCAAGGCAACTGCCGTTCCAACTCTGGGCAGGCCCCCCTCTCTATCTCTCTCTCTCTGTCACTCTCCGTCTCCACCCGCCATCCGTATCCGTGTCAGGGCCTCCGCTCTCCGCTCGCTCCTCATCCGCCGGCACGGCAAGCCGCCTTGCACATGCGCACTGCTACGGCCAGCACGTCCTCCCCCCAGCACATGCGCACAACCACGGCCAGCACATCATCGGCCGCACTGCGCATGCGCACTGCCACGGCAACTGGTCGGCGCTGGGCACTTTCTCCCTCGCTTTGAATTGTGGGAGATCTGGCCGGCTTTGCTGTCCGGTCGCCGCCTCGCCGCGACCGCTGAAAACCAACGCAGAATCACTCCCTGACCCTGGATCTGGAGTAACTCCCTGGAGTAACTCTTGCTTCTGGTTTCCTGGTCCTCCATAAATATTCTAAATGGAATTTAAACTGGAGGTGGTGGAGGGCTGAACAATAACAGCCTATTGCATTTTATCTGTTTATTTATTATGTATATATATATGGTCTATGGTATATAAACACACTGAACTTTTATCTCCTGTTCTGTATTATGTTTACATATTCTGTTGTGTTGCAGCAAGCACGAATTTCATTGTCCTATCTGGGACACATGACAATAAAACTCTCTTGACTCTTGACTTGGACTTAAGCAAAAAAGGGTTCTTGGGGAAAAAAGAGGTACCTTAAATTTAGTTGCATCTGGTTGGGTAACTATGGTAGGGTGAAGACTATTCCATACTTTAATTGTGCGGGGGAACTCCATGGATCAGCCAGCAACTCTGGATAGAAGAAATTGGGTGATGTTTTGGGTAGAGACCCTTCTTTAGACTCCCTCTGGTTTTAGTGTTTTTAGTTTAATTTAAAGATACAACGATGAAACAGGCCATTCGGCCCACCGAGTCCACGACGACCACCGATCACCCGTACACCAGTTCTATCCCACACATTAGCGGAGTAAGTCAAGAGTCAAGAGTGTTTTATTCTCTCACGTCCCAGTTAGAACAATGAAATCCTTACTTGCAACAGCACAACAGAATATGTAAACATAGTACTCTGTAAACAATGTTATAAACGAGAAAAAAAGGGTGTATATTTATATATTAATATATAACTATATATATATGCGTGTGTGTGTGTGTGTATAATATATATACACACACACACAATTTCCCTCCTGGGATTAATAAAGTCTATCGTATAGTATCGTGTGTGTAGGAAGGAACTGCAGATGCTGGTTTAAACTGAAGATAGACACAAAAAGCTGGAGTAACTCAACAGGTCAGAAAGAATCTCTGGACAAAAGGAAATATTACGTTTTGGGTTGGGTCTGAAATAGGTTCCTGCACACCTTTGGAATGTGGAAGGAAACAAGAGCACCCGGAGAAAACCCATGCGATCAAAGGGAAAAGGAGCAAACTCCATACAGACAGCACCCATATTCAGGATTAATTCCGGGTCTCTGGCACTTTTCGGCATCAACTTTATGGCCAATGTACTGCCCCATAATCTTGAACTTAATTAAAACTTACAGTAGCTGTAAAGGGGGACATAGCGTCACTTGGAGATTTAAAACTGAAAATGGATATTTTCATTATTTTAGTAACCAAAGTTATCAATGTATCATTTTTTGTGTGTTGGAAAGCAAAATATAGTGGCACAGCTGGTAGACTTGCTGCCTCACACGCCAGAGATCTGTGTTCGATCCTGTCCTCGGGCACTGTCTGTGTTGAATTTGCACATTCTCCCTGCAAGCGTGTGGGTTTCCTCCCACATCTCAAAGACGCATTGGCTTTGTAGGTTAACTTGTCTCTGTAAAATTGTCCCTAATGTGTAGGAAGTGGGTGAGGAAAGTGGGATAACAGAACTTGTGTGAATGGGTAGACAAAAATGCTGGAGAAACTCATCGGGTGAGGCAGCATCTATGGAGCGAAGGAAACAGGCAACGTTTCGGGTCGAGACCCTTCTTCAGACTGATGTGAGGGTTGGGGGGATGGGAAGAAGAAAGGAAGAGGCGGAGACAGTGGGCTGACGGAGGGCTGGGAAGGGGAGGAGAAAGCAGGGATTACCTGAAATTGAAGGTCAATGGGGAAATTGGAGTGTAAACTACCCAAGCGAAATATGAGGTGCTGCTCCTCCAATTTACGGTGGGCCTCACTCTGGCCATGGAAGAGGCCCAGGACAGAAAGGTCAGATTCTGAATGGGAGGGGGAATTGAAGTGCTGAGCCACCGGGAGATCAGGTTGGTTATTGCGGACCGAGCGGAGGTGTTGGGCGAAGCGATCGCCAAGCCTACGCTTGGTCTCACCGATGTAGAGCAGCTGACACCTAGAGCAGTGGATGCAATAGATGAGGTTGGAGGAGGTGCAGGTGAACCTCTGCCACACCTGGAAAGACGGCTTGGGTCCTTGAATGGAGTCAAGGGGGAAGGTAAAGCGACAAGTGTAGCATTTCCTGTGGTTGCAAGGGAAAGTGCCAGGAGAGGGGGTGGTTTGGGTGGGAAAGGACAAATTGACCAGCGAGTTATGGAGGGAGCAGTCTCTGCGGAAAGCCAACAGGGGAGGAGATGGGAAGATGTGGCCAGTGGTGGGATCCCATTGGTAGACAAAAAAGCTGGAGAAAATCAGCGGGTAAGGCAGCAACTATGGAGTAAAGGAATAGACGACGTTTTGGGACGAGACCGTTCTTCAGATTGATGTCGGGGGGGGGGGGGGACACGAAAAAGAAAGGAAGAGGTGGAGACAGTAAGCTGTGGGAGAGCTGGGAATGAGAGGGGAAAGAGGGAGAAAGCAAGGACTACCTGAAATTAGAGAAGCCAATGTTCATACCACTGGGGTGTAAACTACCCAAGCAAATATGAGGTGCTGCTCCTCCAATATGCGGTGGGCCTCACTCTGGCCATGGAGGAGGCCCAGGACAGAAAGGTCGGATTCAGAATGGGAAGGGGAGTTGAATAGTGTTGAGCCACCGGGAGATCAGGTTGGTTATTGCAAAATGAGTGGAGGTGTTGTGCGAAGCGATCACCAAGCCTGCGCTTGCTCTCACCGAGGTTGATCATATGCTGAATAATCCAACCACATTTTTGTTTGGAAGTGGAAAGAAATATAGAAATTGCATTAATTGCAATGTGTAAAAAGAGTTGAGATACTGTATTATAATTTTGCTGCATGTCATTGTGGTATATATCATCTTGATTGGTGAATATGTTTAGTTTGTGACTTTGAAGCAGAAATAATATGTGAATGCTTCATTGAGCATAATTCCGACTGGTAACTACGCACTTCGTCCAAGCACATTATCGCACGCATCATGCAAGCCGTCTTAGATGACCACCTAAACTGTCATTTGGCAACTTAAAAAGCTGCCAAGGTTGCCCGGCTGACAACAGAGAAAAAAAATTAATGAGAGCCCTGCAAGATATATAATATTTTTGACACTGTCATAGGCCTTTCTTACATATGCTGTCACAACACACTGTAGTCTCTAAACAACCCATCAGTAATTTTCCTTGCCCTCCATTTCAGAATAATAGTGTTTTATGTCAATAACTTGACACTAGCACTGGCAATAAATAAATAAATAAAAAGCGCAGCTTTCCAGCCCCTTATCTCATTGGCCACACTCGGCTGCAAATCGGTGTCAATCTGGTGGACCATCTTCCTCTAGTTGTGGGGGTGGGGTATTGGGAGGGGCCTCACAAGTGGAACAGCTTAGGGCCTCTCTTCATCTAAATCCGGGCCTGCATAAACAGTAGTCTTGTCTCTCATATTTCCAGCATTCATCCTTTTTTCATTCATTTTCTAGCACTTCAGATTTCATCTGTCAAATCCTATTTCCACATCCTGTTTACATCTTTCTCACTCTCGTTCAGCTGACATCTCTTCCACTTGTTTTATTCAGTTCCTTCAGCTCCAACTTTCCTGTTTTATCTCTCTGCTCTTTCTCCCTTTTATTTCAATTTCAAATGTGTTTACTTTCTACTTTTCCTAGTCAATAGGCAATAGGTGCAGGAGTAGGCCATTCGGCCCTTTGAGCCAGCACCCCCATTCAATGTGATCATGGCTGATCATCCACAATCAGTACCCCGTTCCTGCCTTCTCTCCATATCCTTTGACTCCGCTATCCCTAAGAGCTCTATCTAACTCTCTCTTGAAAGCATCCAGAGAACCAGCCTCCACCACCCTCTGAGGCAGAGAATTCCACACATTCACAACTCTCTGTGTGAAAAAGTTTTTCCTCATGTCTGTTCTAAATGGCTTACCACTTATTCTTAAACTATGGCCCCTGGTTCTGGACTCCCCCAACATTGGGAACATGTTTCCTGCCTCTAGCCTGTGCAAACCCTTAATAATCTTATATGATTCAATAAGATACCCTCTCATCCTTCTAAATTCCAGAGTATACAAGGTCAGCCGCTCCAATCTATCAATGGCTGCCATCACGGGAATTAACCTTGTTACCCGGTATGGCGTGAATCAACCTGATGAACAATCACTGACCTGCTACATTAATGGATTCTCCCCCCACAGATCTAGCCTAAAGATCTAGCTGGTCATTTCCAACATATTCTATTTTTATTTCAGATTTCCACGTTCGGCGGTATTTTGCTTTTGGAGATGGCAGACATACTTGATTTCCCTTTCCCTTTAACGGATCAGATTTTACATCAATATTAAATTAATTGACTTAATTAGTGCTATAGTATTGATAGTATTGCATTCAGAGTTGAAGAGCTACTCTTATTACTTTTGAAATAATAAATGAAGAAAATAATGAATCATCTACTGTTGTTCGTAATTCATTAAGTTATTTTTTTGAGTGGTAAATTTAGGGTTAATTAACTCCCAGGTGTACGTTCCACCTCTGGTTTAATAAGGACTAAACTAAGTGGGGCCCGTTGGGTCCCTGTCACACAGGAGGCTTGGTCCCCCAACGTAATCCACCACTCACCCATAGCCCCCAACTGCACAGGCGCAGCTCGTTTCCCCTCATCCCTAGCACTCTCTCCCACTCTTCACCCTCCCTTTTCTTTCCCCTCTCCTCCTCCCCGCCCCAATCCCTCCCTCACCTCTCTCTCCCTCTCCTTTCCCCTACCCTCAATCACTCCCTCCCTCCCTCCATAACTCCTCTCCCCTCCCTACCCCCCTCATATCCCCCTATCCCCAGGCCTCAGATCGGCCCAGAAGCACCAGCAGCTACGGCCGCGCCGGCGTGGGGGCGGGAGGGGGATGTGGGGGGGGGGGGTGGGGAGAGAGCTCGGAGAAAAGACAGGGGAAGAGCCATGGGGGAGAGGGGTGTATCACAGGGGAGGGGGCAGGAGCCAGCAAGGGGGACCAGACGGGAAAGGACTGGAGCTGCGGGGCATTATGATTGTGGTGCGTTTGGAACTCAGAGCGGGCACTGGGCGCTCTCCACCGCCGGGATCAGATTCATCGCTTTCCGTTTGGCGACATCGCCGTGCCACTTCCGGACCCTCCGAAAATTGTGTCCGGTTGGAGACCTCTGCTGGCCTCCTTCAGCTCTAGTAAAGACGCGATTGCGCAGGAAGGGGCAGACCATCCCAGGGAGTGACACGAGAATAGACTAATCCGCGTGGCGCTGACTTGCAGGAGAGGAGATCGATCTGCGCTAACCTCGCTAACTTTTACAATATACCACCGATCGGAACGAAACTTGTTGCACGCAGCACAGGAGAACGATGAGTAAGCTGGAAAAAATCGTAGCGCTATCGCATATCATTTCTGCGCAAATAGAAAAAACTTGCAAACCGGAAGAGCACAAGATCAGAGCTTTAGTTATGTACTAGACTAAGTGGGGCCCGTTGGGTCCCATGTTCACACGGGAGGGCTGGTCTCCCAATGCAATATTCCACCTCTCCACCAATTCCAATATTGGTGCCCAGTGGAGGCTTTCTGGAGCGCTGGTATGGGTGTTGTTGACTGCAGGGAGTACTGGTCTCCAAAGGGCTAGTATGGACATTGTGGACCAAATGGATTCTTGGGGTGGCAGCTCAGTCCCTCAAGCCTGATGTGCTGGCAGCTCACTCACGGCTGGTGGGCTGGCAGTTAACTCACGGCTATTCCTTGAAATTCTATTTCAAGCAGAGTGCAAGGCCACCAAATTCAAATCCATTTGTGCAAATGGTCCTTTGGGGGGGGGGGGGGGTTGGGTTGAAGTAAAATACAGTGCAAATGGTTGTTTGGGGGGGTTGGGTTGAAGTAAAAAGGCAGTGCAAATGGTTGTTTGGTTTTTGTGGGGGATGAAGTAAAAAGGCAGTGCAAATGGTTGTTTGGGGGGGGGGGGAGTTTTACTTCAACCAAACCCCCCCCCCCAAACAACCATTTGCACTGCCTTTTTACTTCAACCCCCAAAAAAACCAAACAACCATTTGCAGTGCCTTTTTACTTCAACCCCAAAAAACCCCAAACAACCATTTGGAGTGCCTTTTTACTTCAACGCAAAAAAAACCGAAACAACCATTTGCACTGCCTTTTTACTTCAACCCAAACACCCCCCAAACAACCATTTGCACTGCCTTTTTACTTCAACCCCCAAAAAAACCAAACAACCATTTGCAGTGCCTTTTTACTTCAAACCAACCGTATTTTCATTTTCAAACCACATTAAGGGCACTCACAGTAGAGTAGACATGTGTTCAGTGTTATTCAGAGCTCAGAGAGACATGAACCTCTCACTTCATCTTGCAGAGACTGAGTGAGGCACACCACTTCCGGGTTTTATAGTCCCTCCCCCCTCCCACCAGCAGGGGCAGCAGAGAGAATGGCAACATTTTTTAAAACATTAATATATCTCTGATTTTTCATCGATGGGAAAAATCCTCCAGTCCTGGCAGGCGGAGGGGGGCTCTGAGCGAGGTGGCCAAAAATGACGGCCATAGGTGGCGGCGTTCTCTCGGAAATCATAGCACAGCGAGCCAAAAGCGGTCAAGATCAGACTTTTAGTAATATAGATAGATAGATGAATGGCTACAACTAACTTCCTGAGGCAAAGTCATTGTGGAATGTGGAATTCCACACAGAATGAGAAAAATTACTCAAACATGTTTTAAAACAAAAAAATAATGGGAAATTTCATCAATGCTGCACTGCAGAAGTGGATTTCTGACCAATTACTCCTTATAGAGAGACTTCTGAGAGCAAACTGAGAGTCTATTGTCTATTGTCTATTGTCAAACATATTATCAGTACAGGTATATAAACTGTATTGATAGGCTAAAACCAAGACAAACACAATTATCCGCTATTTAGAACTCTAAGAGATGGACTCTTACATGGAAGTTTCAGACTCTCATTTGAATTTTACTCGAATGTATGTGAAAAGCATTTTTTTCTTTTCCCTTTTCCCCTTTTTTTAGATTTGAAACCATGACATTATTTTGCTGATCTAAATATCAAGTCTAATAACAACATTATTTGGACTTTTTCAGTATGATACATACGTTGTTGATGGCACCTTGCTAACTGTTCCAGGTCATCTGCATGGTAGTAATCGTAACCTGAAGTACCCAGGACTTCAAATGGCAAATAACCTATGATGTGTGCAGCCCTGTGGTCATAAAGAGAATTTGGTTACAAGACATAAATAGCATTGCCAGCAAATCCAGGCAGAATGCTCAAGTCCCGAGCAATGAAGCAGACTAACTGTATTACTTAAACCAGATTTCAACATAATACATCTGGTCATGAGACAAATAGGACCATGAATTGTTACACATTCCATTATATCAGAACACCATTTGTATTTGTATGAGTATTGCATATAAGTAGACTACAGGGCTGCCAACTCTCACGCATTGAGCATGAGACTCACGCATTTGACGAAATTCTCATGCTCTCACGCTGATGAAAGAAGTTCTCAAGCTCAAATTAAAAAAGATATATATATATATATAAATAAATAGTCACACTCCTCCACACTCACCAATGAGAATAGTTTTCTGTCGGCGGGTTCCCCGTAAAGAACGAGCAACTTGGCTTTAGCCCATCGCACTATTTAAAATGGCAATGTAGACAAAAATGCTGGAGAAACTCAGCGGGTGAGGCAGCATCTATGTCTGCGTTTGACCCTTCTTCACACTCAAGCATTTCTCCTGCCTCACCCTCATTCACATTCCCGTGCAGATGGTGGGATAGGTGAGACACGGTGGTGATCCCAGCACCCTCCCCCCCCCCCCCCCCCGAGGCACCGCTCACACCTCCCACCCTCACCTCCGGCGGCTCTGTGTCCGGCCGGCCGATCTGTCCACACCGCATGGAGTTTTAACCCTGGCCAGGAGCGGACCAGGTGAGTGGGGGCGTCGGTGCCGCCTCCGGAGCCGCGGGGATGAATCGCGGGCTATAACTCAGCTCCGATGCCCGATCCCCGGGTCACTGACCCTCACCTCCCCCGGATCATTGGCCCTCACCTCCCCCGGACCCCAGCTGGACACAGAGCACCTGGGCCGGCCCGCATTCCCGGGGAGGGGGAGAGAGAGGGAAATGCTCCCCGGACATCGCCAAGTCTCCGCTCACTCCGGGTGCTGTCGCCGCTTCACTGACACACACTCTGACACACAACCAACCACACACCCTTACACACACACTGGGACACACAAGGTTTAAAGGGATATGGGCCAAATGCGGATAAATGGGACTAGTTTAGATGGGGCATCTTGATCTGCATGAACAAGTTGGGATGAAGGGCCTGTTTCCATGCTGTAAGACTATGACACACTGTAGAAAGGGTGCAATTGCTCTGGAGAGGATCCAGGTACGATTTATGAACATATTGGCAGGGCTGGAATTTTTTTAAACTTTGAAGAAAGATTTGATAACTGGGATTGTGTTCTCTGCAGCAACGGAGGTGAAGAAAAGACTTAGTTGAGGTGAATAATATTATGAGAATCGGACCTGTTTTGCTTAAGAAAGAGTGTAGGAAGGAACTGCAGATGGTGGTTTAAACTGAAAATAGACACAAAAAAGCTGGAATAACTCAGCAGGACAGGCAGCATCTCTGGAGAGAAAGAATAGGGATGTTTCGGGTCGAGACCTTCAGACTGAAGAGGTTGAAAACCAGCCATAAAACACAATGAGTGGAGATGTGTGTTATCCAACTAAGGGCAGAAATCAAAATCATCTGTTCATCTTTATTGACGTTACACCATAATAAATATATTACAGAAAAATAATTTAATGGGGTGGCATGGTGACGCAGCGGTAGAATTGCTGCCTTGCAGCGCCACAGACCCAGATTTGATCCTGACTATGGGTGCTGTCTGTACAGTATTTGTACATTCTCCTTATGACCACATGGTTTTCTCTGGATATCCCGGTTTCTCCCACATCCGAAAGAAGTGCAGGTTTGTAAGTTAATTGACTTCTGTAAATTGTCCCTGGCTTGTAGGATACAACTAGTGTATGGTAGATTGCTGGTCAGTGTGGACGGTGGGCCGAATGGCCTGTTTCCATATATATGTTTTACATATATATCTTAATTTCATTGAACCATATACCGTTGAATATGTGGCATTATTTTCGTCTTGTTTCTATAGTCAAAGGGTAAGATTGATTGATTGATTTGTGCAGAACAGTGATAGAAGTCTGACTCCTCTTGCCTTCTTTCCATTTTTTTTGTTTCTATATATATATATATATATGTATAGCATGAATTATAATCTGATTTCCATATATGAATATACTAAGGTCATTCATGTGCTGCACCTGTTGATTAGAGCCTGGCTCTACTGTGGAATGTAATTAGGAATGTAATTTAGCCTAACCTTATTCATACCTATTCCAATTTGAAGCATAAATGTTGCATTCAAGTGTAAGTTAAAAGACTCGCTACAATATGCACCAGATTGCACAATTTCAAGCTGAAAAATGCAAAAGCTCCCTACCGTGGGAGGGGGGACACCCCCCTCCCACACCCTCCTCTCCTCTCCTCTCCTCTCCTCGGTCGCTACACTCCCTTGCAATTTCTCACTCTCAACTCTCACCCAATGTTGGCAGACCTGAGACTATCCAATATATTTTAAAAGTTTAATAATTTGTTTGTGACATTTTTTATGCAGCAGAGAACAAACATATTTAATTAGGCCTTTAGCTACTCAAAATGCTTTTTTTGTAAAAACAAACTGTAATTAAACAGAAATTGTCCATTTTTATACATTACATTCACACAGGAATTAGCTGGAATTACCTACAATATATTTTATTGATCACATAATAATAGCTTTTAAATGTACATAAACATTTTTGAAATGTTGGTGGATGAAGCATATAATATCTATTCAATGGTCTGGATTTCCAGCCACATTTAATTATAAGTTGTTTACTACAATTTATTTTTTCTCTCCAAAGGATGCTGCCCTATCTTCTGAATTTTTCTAGCATCGTTTTTCAAGAATGAGGTTACCACATTGAAAATGACGACATTCTTATTGGACGAGAGACAAGATACATGTCAGTGTTTCAAAATGAGAAGTCAACCTGAATGGAAAAGAATGTGTAGAAAATTCTTCACCCAGAGGAAGACAATTTTTTGACCACTTGAAACTGTTTCTCCCAACTTAGTCTTATCAAATTTCTTCATAATTTTGAGCTCCTTACTAAATCTCCCTTTACAACACAAATTAATAGTCCTAACTTTCCTAGTCCATCATTTCTGGTACCATTTTCGAGAATTTCCTATGCACTCGTCCTCTGGTCTTAACATTCTTCCTAAAGTGAAGAAACAAAAAATGGGCACAATACACCAGCCTAAGCCTAACCATAAATTAATGAAGATTCAGCATACTTTTCTTAATTATGCACTCTACGCCTTTCCTTTAAAAGCCAAGGACAACATTAACATCCTGCCTTCAAAGACTTGTGATCAATAGCCCCAGTCTCTTTGTGCCTGCAAGCCTTTTAACATTTATCATTCTGTAACAACATTGTAAATCATATTTCACTTTGGTATTCAGTGATATGTAAACATGCAAAAGAAATAAAATTTCCTCAACAAGGATATTAATAATGTTACTTTTCCTTCCAGGAATACAAAACAAATTGTTTCCAGGTCTATTTTTTGGGCTGTAATAAAATAAATTAATCCCACCTCAGTCATCATAAATATAAAATAATTCTTACTAACCTGTGGTCTAGAAATAAAAATTTCCACTCTAAGCTATGCCGAGAAGAAAATTCTTCTGAAGGTTCTTCAATAATGCACATCTCCTGTTTTACGAATAAAGTATAGTAAATACAGTTAAAAGTTGCACATTTTCAACTTTTCAACATCCTTTCCAATTTTCAAAATAATCTACAAATGATACAATGATATATAATGAATTGCTGCATTGCATCTGTTTTGTGACACTACTTAGACATTAAAAATGCCACTCAGCTATCGGGTCTTTGCTGGCTCTTAGACCATTCCCACAAATCCCATTCCCCGACCAAACAAGAGACATCATGAGGTGTTCTCAGGATAATACTATACAGATGTTGCATCAGCAAGAAAAGCTGAGCTTAGCAGGAGATGAACCATGGAAAGTTAATGGATATTCTAGGAACCTAATATAACTTGAAATGACCATAAGACAATGTTCATAAATGGCTCCTCTGAGAGCCATCATAGATGGGAAATCTTTTAGATACGAGTGTGGGTTAAGTACTGACTTCCAGAAAAATGTTCTAACCAAACAAGGGAATGGTAAAATATATTACAATTCATTGATCAATAATATCCTTCAGTCATTTCAATAAATAACAGGAAAAGAAGCACACCTTTGGTTGCATTATGAAATTTAAATTGAGGTTGACTGCTCCAATCTGACTGATTAATCGAGATGTAACTATTAGAACAAGATTGAAACCTTTAAGAATAATAGGCAGAAAATCGCCACGCCTGAACATTCAATGAATGTTCAAGAAAACACTTGACTACCAATCTGGTTTGTCCCTATTCACCTCCCTGTCTGTTCTCTTTAAACAGGAGTCATCAAAAGGAGGAGAGAAGGGGCGGGAGCAAGCAGAGAGACATAAGAAAAACAATGCTCAACAGATGTTCTTCAAGACATTCAGAGGAGAAGCTGACTACTTAAATGTCTTGCAGAAATAATATAGCACATGAGTTTAAGAAGGAACTGCAGATGCTGGAAAATCGAAGGTAGACAAAAATGCTGGAGAAACTCAGCGGGTGAGGCAGCATCTATGGAGTGAAGGAAATAGGCAACGTTTTGGGTAAAAACCCTTCTTCACATGAGAATGGTTCCATGTGGTTCAATTCACTTTTAAACTAACAATTTATTATTGATGCTTTTGTCATGTTCAGACTTTATTATTCTATTACTTAAATCACTGATAATTCTCCATGAAATCCAAAATGCCAAAAGCATCCTTCCCTACACTATATACCACTCTCCCATCTATATTCAGACACATACACATGGTTCTGGTTCTTCCATGATCCTTCAAACACATCCGTTCCAGTTCAGAGAATAATCCTTGGCAGGCTGGTGCTGTCCAATTTCATTCCCTAGATGGACTCACCTTTATGAACTGAGGTGTTGCTAAACGAACAGTTGCTACAAAACACATTTGTATAGCAGGCGTTGGTTGAAATGTTCTTTGTACACCAGCATCAAAACCCTTACAAGAGGAGCTGGGCACTAAAATGAAAAATAGAAAAGTGAACATTTCCACCTATGGATTATATCATAATTACATGAACCATTTCTCAACATGATCCATTCAGCGACTTTACTATGAAACAGTAGATAATAATTTGCATCAAAATATATGCATCTCTAAGGAACATTGATTGGATAGATTTTTATGGCATTCCAATATCTTTAAAGTTACAGTAGTTTTAAACTTGGTAGAAAAATTGGATTAATTGTTAACCTATAATCCTGAATGCACTTTATTAGACAGAGACAGATTATTTATTAGGAAAGAAACGTTTGCAAATTCTTCTGCAGAAAAGGATACCTAATCTGGTTTCTACTAGAGCCTAGGGCAAAAGGCTTTGACATTCTCTAGGCTATGGAGGCAGAAAATAAAGGATCAAAAATGTCTTCTCCTGATCATTATCTTGTGAACATTCTAGAAAAAAAGATACATGTGGATGTGGGCAGAATTAAGCAATCACAGTGATGCCTCCCAGAGTGACCATCCTGCCACCGTTAGTGTATGAGCTCACACCTAAAAAAAGAGCCATATCCAAAGTATCCCAAAATCTATGGATGGGTTCCAAACACGAATCATTAGCTATAGGAGGCAAGAAAGAAAGAAAATACAAGTCTTTCCACAAAAGTTCCAGCTTCTTGAATATTTCAAAAGTTTTATTTTATATTTCTCTCTCGTACCTGGTTATATTTATTTTGTATTGAATCAAATCTAAAGTATTTGTTTTGAAAATGGTACATGGTTGATTAAAGATTTTTGTTGGTTGCTTTCACTGCAGCTTGAAATATATGGTGATGTGCATTTGTATTCAGCTAGATTTTCTGCTCATTCCAATGAAATCCATCTATTTGTGATGCACATTTTGTTTTAAAATTCCTATCTTCATATCACTATTACACAGTTTACATTCATAAGAACTGGTCTTATTATACACATAATGTCAAATATTTTGATTTTCCAACATCCAATATTTGTTGAAAGAAAATAAACTAAATGCTTTTCTGCATGCTTTAATTATCTATGTCCTGTACACGTTATTAGTGCCTACATTCAGCCTTAGCTCACAGTAAGACATGTCAAGGAAATTTTGATTTTGTTCATTGCAAAACTTCCTAGAGCAGAATCACAAATCTAAATTATTTAGTTTAATGGGTTAATTATTGCTAATTAATTTTATTTTTTAGTGCTAATGATTAAACCTCTGTTTTTGTGCACAATGTCTATGTTTTTTTGTGCACAATTTCTGTGCTTTTTTTGGATGAAATTATATTCTGATCCATACCAATTGTGGGCAACTCCCAACACTTACCGTTGTCATACGACTGAAAGTTTCCCACAAATCTTAAATATTCATAGGTTGGAGGTTCCTTTGGGTCTAATGTCCCTCGTAGAAGATGACAAGAAAACTCAAAGTAGTTCTCAGCTTTAAAGTAAAGAAAAATTATAATCAAATCCAAATTACACAAATGCATTTTCTAGGTCCTAAATTATTGTTTAATAGCCTGACGACAGTGTGAGCCAATCATTTCTGGTGGAGGGAGAACCTGGGCTGGAATGGCGATTTCCAATAGAATTTGCTTTCACAAGGTATCCACCCAATGTATCACATACTCTCAGCTCCAGCCAGGTGCGACATCACCTTCTTTAAGTAATGGCCTTAGGGTCATGCCTGAAGCTATCCCTGCCATTCTGCCTGGAATAGCTGAGGACTGGGTTCTATTTTCGTCTCACTGAAATGGGTCAATGTTTTAAGTTATCTTTGGTTTCTAATCCCCACTCAAGAGTTAAGTCAAGAGTGTTTTATTGTCATATGTTCCGGACGGGACAATGACATTCTTACTTCCTGCAGCACAACAGAATATGTGAATATGTAAACATTGTATATAACGGGAAATAAAATAGAAAGTTCAATAAATAACAAATATAGTGCAAATAACAAATAATAATATCGTCTTTTGCAGTTCAGAGCTCATAGCTTATTCGTTGTGTTTAATAGCCTGATGGCTGTGGGGAAGTAGCTGTTCCTGAACCTGGATGTTACAGTTTTCAGACTCCTGTACCTTCTTCCTGATGGCAGTGGTGAGATAAGTGTGTGGCCAGGATGGTGTGGGTCCTTGAAGATTTTGGCTGCCGTTTTGAGGCAGCGACTGCGATAGATCCCTTCAACGGTGGGGAGATCAGAGCCGGTGATGGACTGGGCAGTGGTCACAACTTCTTGTAGTCCTTTTCACTCCTGGACGTTCAAGTTGCTGAACCAGGCCACGATGCAACCAGTCAGAATGCTCTCTACCGTGCACCTGTAGAAGTTTAGGAGAATCCTCTACGACATGCCGAATCTCCATAATCTTCTCAGGAAGTAGAGTCGCTGATGTGCCTTCTTTACAATTGCATCGGTGTGCTGGGTCCAGGAAAGATCTTCTGATATATGCACGCTCAGGAATTTGAAGTTATTGACCCTCTCCACCATCGTCCCGTTGATATAAATAGGATTGTGGGTCCTCATCCTTCCCCTACTAAAGTCCACAATCAGTTCCTTGGTCTTACTAATGTTGAGAGCCAGGTTGTTGTGCTGGCACCATTTGGTCAGTCGGTCAATCTCACTTCTATACTCTGACTCGTCCCCATCTGTGATTCGTCCAACCACAGTGGTGTCATCGGCGAACTTGATGATGGAGTTTGCACTATGACCGGCTACGCAGTCATAGGTATAGAGTGAGTAAAGCAGGGGGCTGAGCACGCAGCCTTGAGGTGCTCCCGTACTAATTGTTACTGAGGATGAAGTGGTTCCTCCAATTCGAACAGACTGTGGTCTGTGGATGAGGAAGTCGAGGATCCAAATGCAGAGGCATGCGTAGAGGCCCAGTTCCATGAGCTTGGTAACCAGCTTGGAAGGGATGATGGTATTAAACGCCGAGCTGTAGTCTAAAAACAACAGCCTGACGTAGGTGTTTTTATTGTCCAAGTGGTCCAGTGTGGAGTGGAGAGCCAGTGAAATGACATCTACCGTTGACCTGTTGTGGCGGTATGCGAACTGTAGTTGGTCGAGATTCTTGTCGAGGTAGAACTTGATGTGCACCATAACCAACCTCTCAAAGCACTTCATCACTACAGACGTTAATGCCACTGGTCGATAGTCATTGAGGCACGTCACCTTACTCTTCTTGGGCACTGGTATTATTGATGCCCTCTTGAAGCAGGTGGGAACCTCAGACCTCAGAAGTGAGAGGTTGAAAATGTCTGCAAAAACTCCCGCCAGTTGGTTTGCACAGGTCTTGAGAACTCGACCAGGTATACCATCAGGTCCAGGCGCTTTCCGAGGGTTCACCCCCCTGAAGGATCTTCTGACGTCGGCCTCTGTGACTGTGACTGTGACTGTTAAAGGCCTGTCTCACGAGTCTGCGGTCTATGGCGACGAAACGGGAGGAATCTGCCGCCATAGACCGCGCACTCGTGAGAAAGTACAATTCCCGGGCCGTGCGGCGGTGTTCCCAACACCGCGCGGTGCTAAAATAAAAACGACAATGTCCAAAACAAAATACTCACTGCACAACCTCCACCAGTGATGCACGAGTGCGCATGGCCGCTCGCACGGGCCGCCGCCAGTATGGCTCGAGCGCCGTGCGTCAAACCTCCACTGGCACAGCCTCCGCCAGTGACGCACGTGCCGCCGCCAGTGAGGCACGTGTGCTGCACGGCCGCAGGCACAGCCACCGCTACAGCGCCGCGATCAGGATGGCCGCCGCCACAGCCGCCGCTGGTGAGTCACGTGCGGCGGGCCGACGTCATCGCAGTCGGCCCGCCCTTTTTTTACTTACCGCAAGCACGTGGGACCCGCCGTGTTTGAATTAACTCGGCCCCCGCGCAGCATCCGTGCGGCGCTCCGGTGGATAGGCTCGACGCTCTCGCCGTTGCCGCGCGGTCCTCGCTACCGGCGATGCCGCGCTTCACCGCCGATGACCGCAAACAGGTAAGACAGAGCCTTTACACCGTCAGGGCGCATAGGGGCTCGGGAAGGCACATCAGTGTTCTCCCTATCGATCCATACGTAGAACGCGTTGAGCTCGTCAGGGAGTGATGCTTCACTGTCGTTTGAGCCGCCTCCTGATTTCGCCTTGTAGGAGGTGATGGCATTCAAGCCCTGCCACAGTTGCCGAACATCCGTCTCATCCTCCAGCTTAGAGCAGAAGTCCCTTTTGGCCTTTTTGATGGCATTACCAAGGTCGTTTCTGGACTTCTTATAGATCTCTGCATCGCCAGACCTGAATGCCCGGGATCTGGTCTTCAGAAGAATGCGGATCTCATGGCTCATCTAAGGCTTCTGGTTAGGAAACACTCAGAAGATTTTTGTTCCTTATGAAGTCTGTTGCCGAGTTCCTGAACATTGCCAAGTCTACAGACTCCAAGCAGTCCTGGAGTTGTTCCTCTGCCCCCCCACCCCCTCCCCCCCGACCAGCTCTGTACAGTCCTCACCTCTGGGGGTGCTTTCTTCAGTTGCTGCCTATATGCAGGAAGAAGCAACACCGCTGAATGGTTGGATTTTCCGAAGTGAGGGCGAAGGATAGAGCGATAGGCGTCTTTGATGGTCGTGTAGCAGTGGTCAAGGGTGCTTGATCCTCTGGTGCTGAAGGCCTCCCCGGTGTTTACAGGTTGAGTACTTATTGTACCTGCGCGCCTCCGCGAGGTCGGGGATTCCCCTCCAATCGGGGATTCCCTTACAGTCGCTATCTTCGGGAGTTCGCAGTAGCGCTAATGCATTTAAATGCGTTAGCAGCTCGCTATTTACATCATTGATTTCTGAAGATTCTTTGATACAGGTGAACTCAGAAATACTATATTTGAAGATTTTCTGTTGTGCCGCTGGCAAAATGTCGCCGCAGGTAGGAGCCATCTTAGGTTGAAAGGAAAGGCTAACTTTGCAACATTTAACCCAGGAACATCTCTGCTGATCTTTTAAACAACCTCTTTATCATGATTTGACCTTAATTTTCATATTCTATATATTTAGATACCCTTATAATACAGGAAAATGCCACTCAGCTATCGGGTCTTTGCTGGCTCTTAGACCATTCCCACAAATCCCATTCCCCGACCAAACAAGAGACATCATGAGGTGTTCTCAGGATAATACTATACAGATGTTGCATCAGCAAGAAAAGCTGAGCTTAGCAGGAGATGAACCATGGAAAGTTAATGGATATTCTAGGAACCTAATATAACTTGAAATGACCATAAGACAATGTTCATAAATGGCTCCTCTGAGAGCCATCATAGATGGAAAATCTTTTAGATACGAGTGTGGGTTAAGTACTGACTTCCAGAAAAATGTTCTAACCAAACAAGGGAATGGTAAAATATATTACAATTCATTGATCAATAATATCCTTCAGTCATTTCAATAAATAACAGGAAAAGAAGCACACCTTTGGTTGCATTTTGAAATTTAAATTGAGGTTGACTGCTCCAATCTGACTGATTAATCGAGATGTAACTATTAGAACAAGATTGAAACCTTTAAGAATAATAGGCAGAAAATCGCCACGCCTGAACATTCAATGAATGTTCAAGAAAACACTTGACTACCAATCTGGTTTGTCCCTATTCACCTCCCTGTCTGTTCTCTTTAAACAGGAGTCATCAAAAGGAGGAGAAAAGGGGCGGGAGCAAGCAGAGAGGGATATTGTCTTGCAGAACGGTTCACTCCGAGTTTCATCTGGTGTGAACATAGATGGCCAAACCAGCATATCTAAGATCAAGAAGGCGCAAATATCGACTCCTGCTTCATTGCCATTCGAGTTACAGATCCAAGTTCACTTCTTCGTGGACAATTTGAATCTCTATATGGATGGTGGAATGACTTTCATTGGCCCCGAACTTTCTCATCCTCTTGGCAGAAACTGGAAAATTACTGCTGCCCAGGCATCAGGAAGACCAACATCAGGCCATCAGATCTTCATGTACTATTTTTGTATATTAGATATCCAATTGTTTCCTTGTGAAAGTTCACTGTTTTTTGTAATATGTCTGTATTATTTTCAATATCAAGGTCAGCTTCTACTGATATATTTGTAATTCTCAGTTATCTATTTATTGATTCTTCAATCCTAAAGACATTGGTAGCAGCATCAACCCCAGAGCTATCAGTTAATTGAATGTTGGCTGAGATTAAATTTTCTTGCTGCACATTGTTAACATGTCACTGTACACCTTTGATGATGACTTGTATTTGAATAGCATTCACTAAATTAACCTTTTCTGAGATGAAGATGATTAACCCCAGCCTACCTCATTGGCACTCTTCAGTAACATGTTCCATGCTGCATCCTCCACTTCTCTGACTATGCAAACATTGTTCATTCCATTACTTGAACTCCACCACCAAGGATGATCTATTAATCCCATTGCTGCTTTCTGGAATTACCCACCCCTCTAAATAGAAATCACTTAAGCTTTGTGTTATCAAATTACACAAAATACTCATCTGTACATCAGTCCCTTTTCTTTCACCGTTAATTATTTTCTGCTGCAGCCACTTACATAGGAAGGGTTAATATAGTGAATGTTGTACAAATACAAGTCGCCAGTGAGGCACGTGTGCTGCACGGCCGCAGGCACAGCCACCGCTACAGCGCCGCGATCAGGATGGCCGCCGCCACAGCCGCCGCTGGTGAGTCACGTGCGGCGGGCCGACGTCATCGCAGTCGGCCCGCCCTTTTTTTACTTACCGCAAGCACGTGGGACCCGCCGTGTTTGAATTAACTCGGCCCCCGCGCAGCATCCGTGCGGCGCTCCGGTGGATAGGCTCGACGCTCTCGCCGTTGCCGCGCGGTCCTCGCTACCGGCGATGCCGCGCTTCACCGCCGATGACCGCAAACAGGTAAGACAGAGCCTTTACACCGTCAGGGCGCATAGGGGCTCGGGAAGGCACATCAGTGTTCTCCCTATCGATCCATACGTAGAACGCGTTGAGCTCGTCAGGGAGTGATGCTTCACTGTCGTTTGAGCCGCCTCCTGATTTCGCCTTGTAGGAGGTGATGGCATTCAAGCCCTGCCACAGTTGCCGAACATCCGTCTCATCCTCCAGCTTAGAGCAGAAGTCCCTTTTGGCCTTTTTGATGGCATTACCAAGGTCGTTTCTGGACTTCTTATAGATCTCTGCATCGCCAGACCTGAATGCCCGGGATCTGGTCTTCAGAAGAATGCGGATCTCATGGCTCATCTAAGGCTTCTGGTTAGGAAACACTCAGAAGATTTTTGTTCCTTATGAAGTCTGTTGCCGAGTTCCTGAACATTGCCAAGTCTACAGACTCCAAGCAGTCCTGGAGTTGTTCCTCTGCCCCCCCACCCCCTCCCCCCCGACCAGCTCTGTACAGTCCTCACCTCTGGGGGTGCTTTCTTCAGTTGCTGCCTATATGCAGGAAGAAGCAACACCGCTGAATGGTTGGATTTTCCGAAGTGAGGGCGAAGGATAGAGCGATAGGCGTCTTTGATGGTCGTGTAGCAGTGGTCAAGGGTGCTTGATCCTCTGGTGCTGAAGGCCTCCCCGGTGTTTACAGGTTGAGTACTTATTGTACCTGCGCGCCTCCGCGAGGTCGGGGATTCCCCTCCAATCGGGGATTCCCTTACAGTCGCTATCTTCGGGAGTTCGCAGTAGCGCTAATGCATTTAAATGCGTTAGCAGCTCGCTATTTACATCATTGATTTCTGAAGATTCTTTGATACAGGTGAACTCAGAAATACTATATTTGAAGATTTTCTGTTGTGCCGCTGGCAAAATGTCGCCGCAGGTAGGAGCCATCTTAGGTTGAAAGGAAAGGCTAACTTTGCAACATTTAACCCAGGAACATCTCTGCTGATCTTTTAAACAACCTCTTTATCATGATTTGACCTTAATTTTCATATTCTATATATTTAGATACCCTTATAATACAGGAAAATGCCACTCAGCTATCGGGTCTTTGCTGGCTCTTAGACCATTCCCACAAATCCCATTCCCCGACCAAACAAGAGACATCATGAGGTGTTCTCAGGATAATACTATACAGATGTTGCATCAGCAAGAAAAGCTGAGCTTAGCAGGAGATGAACCATGGAAAGTTAATGGATATTCTAGGAACCTAATATAACTTGAAATGACCATAAGACAATGTTCATAAATGGCTCCTCTGAGAGCCATCATAGATGGAAAATCTTTTAGATACGAGTGTGGGTTAAGTACTGACTTCCAGAAAAATGTTCTAACCAAACAAGGGAATGGTAAAATATATTACAATTCATTGATCAATAATATCCTTCAGTCATTTCAATAAATAACAGGAAAAGAAGCACACCTTTGGTTGCATTTTGAAATTTAAATTGAGGTTGACTGCTCCAATCTGACTGATTAATCGAGATGTAACTATTAGAACAAGATTGAAACCTTTAAGAATAATAGGCAGAAAATCGCCACGCCTGAACATTCAATGAATGTTCAAGAAAACACTTGACTACCAATCTGGTTTGTCCCTATTCACCTCCCTGTCTGTTCTCTTTAAACAGGAGTCATCAAAAGGAGGAGAAAAGGGGCGGGAGCAAGCAGAGAGGGATATTGTCTTGCAGAACGGTTCACTCCGAGTTTCATCTGGTGTGAACATAGATGGCCAAACCAGCATATCTAAGATCAAGAAGGCGCAAATATCGACTCCTGCTTCATTGCCATTCGAGTTACAGATCCAAGTTCACTTCTTCGTGGACAATTTGAATCTCTATATGGATGGTGGAATGACTTTCATTGGCCCCGAACTTTCTCATCCTCTTGGCAGAAACTGGAAAATTACTGCTGCCCAGGCATCAGGAAGACCAACATCAGGCCATCAGATCTTCATGTACTATTTTTGTATATTAGATATCCAATTGTTTCCTTGTGAAAGTTCACTGTTTTTTGTAATATGTCTGTATTATTTTCAATATCAAGGTCAGCTTCTACTGATATATTTGTAATTCTCAGTTATCTATTTATTGATTCTTCAATCCTAAAGACATTGGTAGCAGCATCAACCCCAGAGCTATCAGTTAATTGAATGTTGGCTGAGATTAAATTTTCTTGCTGCACATTGTTAACATGTCACTGTACACCTTTGATGATGACTTGTATTTGAATAGCATTCACTAAATTAACCTTTTCTGAGATGAAGATGATTAACCCCAGCCTACCTCATTGGCACTCTTCAGTAACATGTTCCATGCTGCATCCTCCACTTCTCTGACTATGCAAACATTGTTCATTCCATTACTTGAACTCCACCACCAAGGATGATCTATTAATCCCATTGCTGCTTTCTGGAATTACCCACCCCTCTAAATAGAAATCACTTAAGCTTTGTGTTATCAAATTACACAAAATACTCATCTGTACATCAGTCCCTTTTCTTTCACCGTTAATTATTTTCTGCTGCAGCCACTTACATAGGAAGGGTTAATATAGTGAATGTTGTACAAATACAAGTCATCATCAAAGGGCTCTCTGTGAAAAACATGGGTTACATAAACATTATGTACAAAGAAACTCACTGTTTAAGTAGTCTGGCAAAATAGTGTCTGTTGCCAAAGTATGAGAAGACAACAATTTATATATTTCTCTGTGCTCCTGCTCTGGGAGGAAGTTTAATAAATTCTGATCGATAACATCAGACTAGAAGAAAGAAAAAAACATGCACAATCAGTGTTGATAAAATAATATAATTACGTGAAAACTGTTATGATAGCCTGAGTTCTTGTTTGTTGAATGTGGGACGCAATACTTTGCAAAGTGCTGTCTTTCCAAAAGTACTTGAATTCTTGAGGGGCAGAATTCGAGATATTTTATAACAGTATGGCATTATATGTCAAAAAGCTAACATTCAAACTATAAAGGAAATTGCAACTGTCAGACTAATGCATACTTTATTTGACAAGGGATTTGGAAATCACGGGTACATCTTTTACAGTTAGTTACAGAATCAGGGCAACACAGTGGCACAGCTGGTAGAGCTCATGAGATCCAGTTGGATCTTGACCTTGGGTGCTGTCCATGTGGAGTTCACATGTTCTCCCTGTGACCACATGGGTTTCTTCCAGGAGCTCTGGTTTCCTTCCACACCAAGAACATTGTGGGTTTAAAGGTTAATTGGCCTCTGTAAATTGCCCCTAGTGTGCAACGAGTGGGTGAGAAAGTGGGATAGCATAGAACTAATTTGAATGGATGGCGTGGACTAAATAGTTAAACTAAACTAAACCAAATATGAGAATAATAGCACATATCCTTTAAAAAAAAAAAAGTATATTGTGATTTTGGGTTAATAATTCTGAATGTTACCCTCTCTGCATGGACGGTTTACAGAGCCAAAAACTGTCATCACACGTAAACAATATTTGGATGTAACCTTGACAAGCCATGACTTGTAGAGCAGTAGACCAAGTTGCCACAGGTGAGATTAGGGAGTGGGCTCTTTTTTGACCAACGCTGTCTCTGAATGATTTATTTTGTAAAACTTCTCAACGGAAAATGCTTATATCTCATGGTGAAGGACAGGAAATACATCTACATTCTGAAAATTAGTTGGGAATTTTAATAAATTGAACTACTTTTAAATTAAAAAAACAGGAAATACTGAACATATTAAACAGGTTAGGTTGCATCAGGGAGAGATAAACTGTTCATTTTTTAGGTCAATGTTTTAAAATCTTTTTTTCCCTATTTATGTTGCTTGATTTGCCAAATATTTCTGGCAATTTCTGTTTTATTTCATATTTCCAGCATCGGCAATATTTTTGTTTCTGACCTACTTTTAACATTTGGTCAGATTAGTTAATTAACATTGTTGTATCCATTTCTGCATCTGAAATGCATCACTACAATCATGGGGCTTTCTCAGATACCTCTGTAATTGGACATTATTTAATATATATATAATTTTGAAACTAGTTTATTTTATCTTTGAATTAGAGTTGCAAACTTTCATACTAATATGAAATGCAATTTTTGTTCAACAGAGAATACACTTTGTAACTTTATTATACTCACAGGTAAGTGCCCAAGTAGAGGTGTGATGCTATCAGATACATAAATTATATTTCCATCTGTTGTTAGAGCTACGAAGAATCCATCTAAAGCCTGCAGTATGGAAAACAAAACACTGGATACTAATATTTTCCAACAAACTGTGTGCGTATTTTAAAATTACAGCAACAAATCTCCATTACAGTTTAAAAATTGTAAGCATTCCATTTAGTAGATAGCAATTTTTCAAAAATACATTTATCTGAGTGAATTTTAAAACATAAACATATTTTATGTACTGCTGCATATTGATATGTTATAAATCGATAGCCTTTTGCCCCAAATTAAATGCTTAATATATTTTGTTTCTCCCAGACCATTTTAAGTGATGGCTAACTTAAGTTATTAGAGTAGAAACCTGCATCACACCACTCACTAGAAGGAAATTATAAATATTATTTGAATCCAGCCTGAATCCTGCATCTGGCCTGACCAGCAGGAAATAATTGGAATCAGTACTGGCCTTAAAACTTGATTCACACTGCATGTCCAAGCAATCCGGAGAATGTTTCAGGTCAACACAATTAAATAAATAAATTATTAAGTTAAAACATGTGAACCAAGTCAACTAATTGCTGGTCTGGAAATACATTTACATGAGGTACCTCTAACATCAGTTGTGTGAATTCCTCATTGCTCAGAAAAGAAGGCTTCCAGTTATGTTGGATAATACTTGTTTCTGTCTGCACTGAAGTCTCTAAAAAGGAAAATGGTTAACTTTAGTACTTATGTTACATTTATATTAACACAACCACAGTATCTTTTTTACTTAGTTAAAAGTTTTACATGTTCACCCTGCCTTTGAATGACTAAACGTTTAAAAAAACATTCTGTTATATACCACAACTATCATGTGAAATACATAAGTGTACAGAATCCTTTCCACATAAATTATGGTACAGTTTAATGTATAATATAATTAAAAATCAAAGAGCATAATGTCTATTTTTAGACAGGTAAATATAAATTGATTTGAACATCTATTTTATTCAAAGTTTCGCCATAAATTTATGTTGGCAAATGCAACATATGCCATGAACCAGTAGACAGGACAATGATTTGAAGTGTTTTGAAGTTCTACTGTTCAGCACAATGCTTGTATACTGTCAAAAGAATGTAATCAGAAAGCTTATAGGTGAATGTGAAGGAACTGATGACATTTCCTCACAATTCTTCACTAGCTGTCAGTTAGTTCTTTACTCCTCTGTAAGTCTCAAATCATGCGTCCGGTAATATTTGAAAAATAGCAGATTTTGATTTTTTTTTGTCTGTTAGCAACTCAAACTGTGGCTCACCCGCACTTGCCATTTTGTATTGCGCGCGCAGCATCAAGCAGACAGCAAAAATCCCCCCAAATACCGTGTATTGGTATCACTATAGTATTGTATCGATATCGGTTTTCTGGCCAGTAAAAATAAT
Organism: Malacoraja senta; assembly: GCA_038087875.1. Taxonomy (NCBI): domain Eukaryota; kingdom Metazoa; phylum Chordata; class Chondrichthyes; order Rajiformes; family Rajidae; genus Malacoraja; species Malacoraja senta. The sequence continues at coordinate 1,101,287 of CM076000.1, read as the reverse complement.
TACACGGTACAGCAGCGGCTTTTAGCCAATCAGATTGCAGTGATTCTTAGACCCATTCTATAATATTCATTGGAGTCACCACTCCTACATCAAGGGCAGCACAGTGGGGCAACAGTAGAGCTGCTGCCTTGCAGCGCCAGAGACCTGGTTTTGATCCTGATTACAGCTGCTATCTGTACGGAGTTTGTACATTCTCCCTGTTCACACAATCCCTCACGTCCTGGCAACTTCCTCGTAAATCTTTTCTGTACTCTTTCCAGCGTAATGGCATATTTCCTATAGCAGGGTGATCAAACAATATTCCTATTGTGACCTGATCAAAATCTTGCATAGCTGCAACATAACATCTCAACTTCTATACACGTTGCCTTGACTGATGAAGACCAGCATGCCAAAAGCCTTCTTTGCCATGCTGTATATTTATGACGCCATTTTCAGGGAACTATGTACCTGTACTCCTAGATCCCGCTGCTCTACAACATTCCTTAGGACCATACCATTCATTGCGAGTGTCCTGCCCATGTTTGGCTTCCCAAAATGCAACACCTCGCACTTAAATACATTAATCTACATTAGCTATTCCTCAGCCCACTTGCCGAACTAATCAAGATCTTGCTGTAATTTTTGATACCCATCTTCACTATCCACAATACCACCAACTTTAGTGTCATCTGCAAACTTACCTTGTACCTTGCCTTGTCCATTCTCCTCCAGGAATTCATTTGATCCCAGCTGTCTGTACCTAACCCATGCCTCCTTTCTTCTGACCAAAACCTCAATACGTCTTGTCATCCAAGGTTTCCTACTCCTGCCTGCCTTACTTACCCTTCACTCTAACAGGAACATGCAGACTTTGAACTCTCACCGTCTCACTTTTAAAAGCCTCCTACTAGCCAAATATTCTTTTATCTGCAAACAATGTACTCCAATCAACTTTTGCAAGCTTCTATCTATTATTATCAAAATTAATCTTGCCCAAATTTAGAACTTTAAATTCCAGTGGACCTCTTCTGTCTTTTTCGATAACTGCGTTTAAACCAGTAGAACCAAAATGGTTCCAATATGGCTGCTCTGCTTGTGCCTGCCTTCCTTTCATACACCACTCAGGCTTTCAGACCCAGAGACTCATAGCTGCTTCTCCAATTTCCGGCACTCCTTCCCCTTTCAGCTCCACTGTCCCTGATGAAACAGCTGAATGTTTGCAGTTTCCCTGAGAACTTAACAGGCACAACCATCTCAATCCAGCCCTTTCATAAACTTCTAAACTCTGACAAATTAGTATTGACAATTTAACAGTATATAGTGGAGTGGTCACGGGACTGGTTCAACATTCTCAGGAAATTCCAGGCCATTCTTTCTCCTTGCATTTGGTTTTCCACAATTGACCATGAGACCTTGCTAGAGCATTAACAATGGTAGCATGTAGTGTAAGCCGATCGAAGTTGAAGAAGTGAGAATCTCTTCCTCTTCAGCCACTGTTTAAATTTGCATTCAGTTCAGGACAGGAATTGAATCCTGAACTTCTTTAGTCTGCATGACTGGGGACCATGCACATGGTGCTATTACCTACTTAGCTAAGAGAAGATAAGAGGAGCGGCAGCTTCAAAAGTTTTGAACACTAGTCAAACTTCAACTTTGAATACATCAGTAAGAACTTACCGTTGTGTTTTTGTAAAAAGCTAATTGTTTTCTGGAGCACTGAAGATTTATCCAGTTTACGGACACTGCCTGGAAGCATGACACTGAGTTCTTTAATGAGGACATTGAACTGATCACGTCTCTTTTTCTCAGATTTGTTACGTGAAGCCCTAAATTAAAATACAAAAGTAGAATTTGGCATCTGATACCATACAGGATCAATAAAATAGTCCATATGTGAACAGATACAGTCTCTGCTTTCTCAAATCATGTTAATCCTGAAGATTATACCCAGTGCACTTTGATGAATACATTTCCAGTTTTGACAATTTCCTGCAAAACATCTACACCAATATTGTATCAAGCATATCGCTGCAGGATGTTGTCTTCCCCCAAAATGTGATCACATGCAAAATATTTTTTAAATAATTTCATTAAATTAGAATTCTGTATTATAGTACAAGTGAAGATAGGTCACTTATATTAAAATAACAGAACCAGATAATTAAAAAAAGTAACATATACTTATAGGAATGATATTCTCCCACCAAATCCCCAAAAAATGTATATAAATGAATGAATATTTACATAATTTTCTTTTACAGAACATTAAAGTATTTCAGGGTAAATTCAGTAAAACAGTAGTGCCAGAGAGCAATGTGCTCAAAATGACTGGGCCGGAGAAATAGAGAGCTACCATGAAATAGAACATAGAACAGATAACCGTAAAAGCAGGAACAGACCTTTCGGCCTAAAATGCCAAACTTGATGCCAAGCTGATCAAATCTCATTTGCCTGCACATGATTCATATCCCTTCATTCCCTGCATATCCATGTGACTATTGAAAAACCTCTTAAGCGCCACTATCATATCTGCCTCCAGCACCACCACCGGCAGCACATTCCAGGCCCCCACCATCTCTGTGTAAAAACCTGCCCTGCACATCTCCTTTAAACTTTGTCCACTCGTCTTAAAGCTGTGGCCTTTAGTCTTTGACATTTCCATATTGGGGAAAAAAAGTTCTAACTGTTTATCCTAGAAATGCCTCATAATTTTCTAAACTGCCTCCCATCAGCCTACAGTGTTGTGGGGAAAACAATCCAAGTTTAAACCTTTCTTTGGCCTGCTCTCCCTTCCATTGAATGCACGTTCTCATTGAGTGAAATTACTAAACTTTTAAGATCATCCCACACTAGAAAACATGAGCTGCTCCAAAGATACTCATATTAATTCACTATCTCACATGTGACATTAGAAAACTATAAAATTGCAGTCCCTGGTATCAAATTTATACTGTGCTGCACAGGTCAGCTGTACCTTGGTATTCATACACTCATGCTTGAAACAAATGTGCAACTGCCTAATTATGGTTAGAATTTGATTTAATGTATTGTTACATTACTAAATAATTGTATATGCCTGCTTTAGGATTTTGTGTATGTTTTCAGCAAATATTATGTTTCAACCTCTGTATTTTTATTCATGCACAGATGTGGATGCTGGCCGCAAGGTCAGATTCTTTTACCTATCGTTCATTGCTCTTAAACTGACCATTTCAGAGATCCTTTAACAGCCGACCGCAATACCTCCCTAAAAAGCTACACATATTATTCCATCCTTTCAAGGAAGAGAGTTTGTTCAGTCTAAAACAATTTGTGGAAGTCATAGACAATAGACAATAGACATGCATGTATGTACTTCTGATATAGCAATACTTTTCTTTTTGGTGTACAGTCATGGATGTTGATGTCTATAATTGTTTACATTTTAATAAAATATGTCAATTTAGGTAACAAATGGCTTCAATCTTATTACTTTGAACTACATCCAATGGTTTGCCATACCTTCAACAGAAAGAAAAGCTGGAAACGCTCAAAGCGACAAGCTACTGATGAAAGGTAATTTACAAGATATGTTAACTATTTCTATCTCTCCACTAATGCTGCCTGGCTGTCATATATGCTGGATGTTTGCAGCATTTACTGTCTTTATTTCTTATTTGCAGCATGTGCAGTATCTTATGATATACCTATTCCATCAAACCTTGAGCTCCCTGGAAGATATCAGCAAAAGAGTTTTTGAGTGCAGAATAATTCTGGTTAACAAATGTGCAATCACTAATTAAGTGTACAGCGTAACCATGAAAATTAGTCAAGTGTTTTGACTAAGGATTGAATTAGTTGGGTCAAACCATTAATTAACATAAAAAGAAAACAGAATAATACGATATTCTCTCTTTGGCCTCCTTTCTAGTCAATCTTTTTGTGGTATTTAAAGGTACTAATTAGGAATATAGTGCACTTGGGGGAAATGTTACCATTGTGTCAAAAGTATTGGCAAGGATGCAAATTTTAAATAATCAGATAGTGAATTTTGCTGTTATTCAAAAAAAATCCTCTCTGAGGAGCGAGTCTAGTGATTTGTAGCAATAGGCTTTAAATTTTACTCACGGTAAATTGCTAATCCACATAATAAACACAGGGAAATGACACTGTGCCTATTCCACTGTCCTAACATCCAGCCTTGTTTCAACTTGCTCCCATCAGCGATTCATAGAAACATAGACAATAGGTGCAGGAGTAGGCCATTTGATCCTTCGGGCCAGCACCGCCATTCAATATGATCATGGCTGATCATCTAAAATCAGTACCCCGTTCCGGCTTTTCCCCATATCCCTTAGCTCTCAGAGCTAAATCTAACTCTCTCTTGAAAACATCTCAAAAGGTCATAAGTGATAGGAGCAGAATAAAGCCATTCGGCCCATCATCTGCTCCACCATTAAAATCAAGGCTGATCTATATCTCCCTCCTAACCTCATTCTCCTGTCTTCTCCCCATAACCCCAGACACCCGTACTAATCCGTACACCTGGACTAGGTGGGCCCAAGAGCCTGTTTCCATGCTGCATCTTTCAATCAACGACAAAATGTCTGGCGAAAATATAAAGAACTTGTGTTAAACTTGCATCTTTGTGAAATCTATTCAATGCTCCCAGGCTGTGCCTTTCAATCAATCAATCTCAAAGATGTGCGTGTTTGTAGGTTAATTGCCCTATTTAAATTTCCCCTAGCGTGTAGTGGATAAGAAAGTAGGATAACATAGAACTAATGTGAAATGGTGAACAATGGTTGGCATGATCTCAATAGACAATAGACAATAGACAATAGGTGCAGGAGTAGGCCATTCTGCCCTTCGAGTCAGCACCGCCATTCAATGTGATCATGGCTGATCATCCACAATCAGTACCCCATTCTTGCCTTCTCCCCATATCCCCTGACTCCGCTATCTTTAAGAGCCCTATCTATCTCTCTCTTGAAAGTATCCAGAGAACCGGCCTCCACCACCCTCTGAGGCAGAGAATTCGTCAGACTCGATGGGCCAAAGGGTGTTTCCATGCTTATCTTTCAATCAATCTCAGAGACGTGCAAGTTTGTAGGTTAATCGACCTCTGTAAATCACCCCTAGTGAGCAGGGAGCGACAGTTGGAAAAAACGTTGCATTTATATCATGAAACTTGCATTGACATAGAATTACCTGTCGGTTTGATTTACATTGAAGAAACAAGGAACTGAAGATGCTGGTTTACAAAAAAAAACAAAGGACTGGGGTAACTCAGCGGATCAGGGAACATCTCTCAAGAACATGGACAGTACCTATTAGATTATTATAGAATATACAGCAGAGGGACATTCCTTCATCTTGCCCCGATGTTCTGTCTTACCATTCCTCCCTCACTTGTGTGCTTGTATGTTATTTGCCCGATCTGTTCCTTTTCCTTGCACATTCTGCTTTGTAACCAGTCTCTGAGTAAAGAAAGTTTTCTTGAACTCTTTATGAATTCCTAAGGAGCTATATTATGTTTAAGTCCCTTGATTGTTTTCATCCTCTCTGTAGTATATACAGAAGAAAGCATAAAACTTTGTAATCAGTTTAGAATAGTGAAATTATGTAATCTACTTACATATCAAGATTTTGTGATTTGTGAAACTAACATTGTTAAAAACCATTGGTGACATCATGGTTAATATGTTAAACAGCTTAAATTGCTTGTTGTGGTGACATGTCATGTGTCAGGGAATACTTGTCATGTGACAGTGCGTTTGATCATTGATGGAGAGAACTTTGGAATGGAGTTGGAAATGGTGCCAAGGACCAACTGGAGAAGATGCACCTCCATCTGCTGTTATCAGGACACAGCTTGTTTTTTTCTCTTAAGAACTGTTTGCTTCCTGGATTACTTGGCTGGACTTTGCATCAAATTGTAGTGATGGTTGAATTGTATCAAGAGCTATTCAGGTCAGGAACAGCAGAATATGACTGGGACTGTTGAACAGTGGAAAATATTTCTGTCATTAATTGTGTAATAAATTAATTTTCTTGAACATATTAATTGGATCAGACCCATATTTTAATAAACCTGCGCTCTGCAATACACCCATAAGAATAAAAGTGGCTTGAATGATTAAACTATAGAACAAATTACAATTTTAAATATCTCTAACTAGCCACCACTCAGCCATCTCTTTTTTAGTGCTACTTCATTCCTTATTAAGAAAGTTCAGAAAAACAGTTTTACAATTAATTTAAGACCCAGCACTTCAATTCAATATGCCTGTTTCTATTTTGATACTGTCACTATATATCTGTTGCGGTCATCCATTCAAATAAATAATTCAAATACCATGCTTATTTTGATTTTATTCTGTTAAACATCACATAAAGTCTCACCTCTTTGTCTTGTCTTTGTCATCTTCATCCATTAGCTCTTCTACAAAATAGTCCCTATGAAATGAATATATTTTAATTATCCTTTTTTTAAAAATTAATGCAGATTAATTATTTTAAGATAAAATAAATATATATTTGAAGGAATGTTGGCAACACCCTGGATTATTGACACCTTCCAAAATATCAAGTACAACTATTGTGCCATTTTATCAATAAACAAAAGTTTATTTTGTTTCCAATTCATTGGTTTATTAATTAAAGTCCCTCACCAATGACACGCATTTGAAAAAGCTTAAAAAGTTATTTATAAATGAAAATACTTTTGGTGCTGCATATGCTGCAGACATTAGCAACATCCTGAACAGAAGAAACAGTGGATAGCATAATATCCAAAGATGGACAATCAGCAGTTCTGCCTATGCATTTGCCCACTCACCCAGCCTATCCAAGTCACATTTGGAAAGTGGTGAAATCATTGGACAAAGTCAGCATGGATTTACAAAAGGTAAATCATGTCTGATGAATCTTATAGAATTTTTCGAGGATGTAACTAGTAGCGTGGATAGGGGAGAACCAGTGGATGTGGTGTATCTGGACTTTCAGAAGGCTTTTGACAAGGTCCCACATAAGAGATTAGTATACAAACTTAAAGCACACGGTATTGGGGGTTCAGTATTGATGTGGATAGAGAACTGTCTGGCAAACAAGAAGCAAAGAGTAGGAGTAAACGGGTCCTTTTCACAATGGCAGGCAGTGACTAGTGGGATACCGCAAGGCTCAGTGCTGGGACCCCAGCTATTTACAATTTATATTAATGAACTGGATGAGGGAATTGAAGGCAACATCTCCAAGTTTGCGGATGACACTAAGCTGGGGGGGCAGTGTTAGCTGTGAGGACGATGCTAGGAGACTGCAAGGTGACTTGGATAGGCTGGGTGAGTGGGCAAATGTTTGGCAGTTGCAGTATAATGTGGATAAATGTGAAGTTATCCACTTTGGTGGCAAAAACAGGAAAGCAGACTATTATCTAAATGGTGGCCGATTAGGAAAAGGGGAGATGCAGCGAGACCTAGGTGTCATGGTACACCCGTCATTGAAAGTAGGCATGCAGGTGCAGCAGGCAGTGAAGAAAGCAAATGGTATGTTAGCTTTCATAGCAAAAGGATTTGAGTATAGGAGCAGGGAGGTTCTACTGCAGTTGTACAGGGTCTTGGTGAGACCACACCTGGAGTATTGCGTACAGTTTTGGTCTCCAAATCTGAGGAAGGACATTATAGCCATAGAGGGAGTGCAGAGAAGGTTCACCAGACTGATTCCTGGGATGTCAGGACTTTCATATGAAGAAAGACTGGATAGACTCGGCTTATACTCGCTAGAATTTAGGAGATTGAGAGGGGATCTTATAGAAACTTACAAAATTCTTATGGGGTTGGACAGGCTAGATGCAGGAAGATTGTTCCCGATGTTGGGGAAGTCCAGGACTAGGGGTCACAGCTTAAGGATAAGGGGGAAATCCTTTAAGACTGAGATGAGAAAAAACTTTTTCACACAGAGAGTGGTGAATCTCTGGAACTCTCTGCCACAGAAGGTAGTTGAGGCCAGTTCATTGGCTATATTTAAGAGGGAGTTAGATGTGGCCCTTGTGGCTAAAGGGATCAGGGGGTATGGAGAGAAGGCAGGTACGGGATACTGAGTTGGATGATCAGCCATGATCATATTGAATGGCGGTGCAGGCTCGAAGGGCCGAATGGCCTACTCCTGCACCTATTTTCTATGTATCTATGTATCTATGTGTGCATTGTATAGTGATTTCAGACCACAGCCAGGGTTAACTGCCTTATTAAATGCCGCATAATATCTGTGGTGGACTTGGTTTAGTGGGCTATTAACCCTGGTTATAGCTGGTTAGATGGGAGTTACATTATGAGTGCAATCCACGATGATCTGAGAGATATTTAAGAGTGATGCAACATGGCAGAGAACAGACTCCACAGTTTCACAACACTGCACTAGAGGTCTTGATGCCTCCTACAGCGAAAAACATCCTGAATTGTTTGAAATATGTTTCTAATCGTTAGGCGTGCTTTCCCTTGACGCCAGTGGACTTCAATTTTACCAGTGGTCCTTGTTACCACACTCTGTCAAATGTTACCATAATGTCAAGGACAGTCACCTCAACAATTTACATCCTTTGCTCATGAACCAAGGCTGCAATGTAGTCTGAAGCGAAGTTGTCCGTAAAACTCAAAGTGGGCATCAGTATGTAGGCATGGATGGTTTGTTGATGCATGATAGCATTGTCAGTGTTGTTTTCCATCACTTGACATTTGATTGAATTAGATTGATTGGATGATTAATAATAAGATTGGGTTGGGTTGTTAGAATAATTAAGGGAAGTCTGAGCATCGATGCGAATAAATTTCCGTCAAAGTTCTCTGCATTTAATCTACTCAGCTCCAATTCAGAGGAGCAGTTTAAACAGATTTCATATATTTATGATTTTCAGGTATTATTTTAACTAGAAACTTTAAGGCATAGCAGGAACAAATGCCACAATTTACAGTGTTTTACAATATGTTTCAGCGAAATTTACCAACAACAAATTACAGCAAACTGTACTGCCCTTGTTATCTTTCTGAATGTTTTTAGTCATCCCAACTCAGGCCTACTATATTTTGTGCTAAAGCAAAAATAAGAATTTCATTGTCCTATCTGGGACACATGACAATAAACTCTCTTGACTCTCTTGACTTCTTAGAATAATGTCCCAGGACCTAGCATCTGCAGCTGCTTCATCAGGTTTTTTTTCTGTCATAAGGTTTGAGCGGGGATATTCACTTATAATATCGCATCATTAAGTGTTGTAATATATATTGAATATCTGTCATAATTGTACATTCTCTAACATTCTATACCCAAAGTTATGCTTTTACATTTTAATTTTCATTAAAAAAAAGAATTATAAAAGGATTGTGGCATAAAATATGCTTCTTTCTTAGGATAGAATTGTTTGCATTAAATTGAGCTTGTTTTGAGATTCTAAATTCCATTTAATACTAATGCAACTGACAGGAGGTTTTGCATTCAGTCAACAACATTAGGATTAACTTTGCTGTAAAATTCATCTTATTAATGCAGAAACTCACAGCTCCTTGATCCATTTAAAAGTGCAAATCTCAACCTTCCTCATAAACTACCAAATAGACAATAGACAATAGGTTCCCTCTCATCCTTCTAAACTCCAGAGTGTATAAGCCCAGCTGCTCCATTCTCTCAGCCTATGACAGTCCCGCCATCCCGGGAATTAACCTTGTAAACCTACGCTGCACTCTCTCAATAGCAAGAATGTCCTTCCTCAAATGAATCTGTAACAAGTATATCCATTTAACAACATGAAAGTATTTCTTTTATTTTCTGTTTGTCCTGTAGAAATACAGCTAACTGTATTTAATATTATTCTTTACAAACTCAATACTATTAACTAAATACAAATGACATAGAAACATAATTGAAAAATCCTAAATATATACATGAATTAATCAAGTTGCCATAGAAACTGGAATATGTATCTTCCAATGCGCCGATTGGTATTATCATTAAAAATAAAATCACTTCAAAATAACATTCAATAATGAGTTCATCATATTAAGAAAGTAACTGCCTTACAGAAGCTACATCTCACAATATTTGTCAGTAAGAATGGATGACTTTAAGTTTCTGAAAGCTCTTGGGAATGCAACCGCCTCTGCTAGTTCCAAACAGATTATTTTGCTGTTGGCAACAATGAAAAGTAGGTCAGTTTAAAAAGAGAGTGGTATATGATAGCAATGACATTTACTAAGCTGTTTATGATGGTTAATTTAGGTGGAGACTTGCAGTACCACATGACCATCTTTCTCCTTAATAGCATGTCTATTAAAGGCTTAAAATACAATGGGGTTCATAGCAAAATTGTTCTGCACACAATCATGTATATTTTTCTATGTTTAATTTAGTGGAAAGTAAGAATTGGATGCATATGACTATAAAGTCATACAGCACAGAAACATGCCCTATCGGCCCAACTTGCTCATGCCAACCAAGATGCTACATCTACACTGGTCCCACCAGCCCACATTTGCTCCATATCCCTCTAAACCTTTCCTACCCATGCACCCATCCAAATGTCTTTTAAATGTTGTAGTATAGTACGTGCCTCAACTATCTCCTCTATCTTGAAACTAACAGAGTTATAGTCACTGGTTGCACAGTGCTGCCGTGCCGATACGTCAACTATTTGCCTAGCCTCAGTTCCTAAGAGCCCATTCTCTAGTAAGGCCATCTGCATATAGTTTCAGACACCTTCCTGGACACACGTAGCAAATTCTGTCCCATCTAATCCCTTAACACTGGGCAGTCAACACTATCCAGTCAATATTAGGCAATCCAGTCAATATTTAATCACCTACTAGTACAACCCTATTATTCTTACACCTATCTGTGATTTCCCCATATATATATATATATACTCCTCTAAGCCTCCGCTGACTATTTAAGGGCTTTATAGTAAAATCCCATCAAATTGATCACCTGTTTTTTTATTTGAAAGTTCTACATATATGGCCTTGCTGGCTGATTCACCAGTATATCTCCCTGCCATTCTCCAAAATAAATAATACAACTCCCCCTCATCTCTTACCTCCACCATTCTCATATCGGAAGCACTGGTACCGCAGAACTTTGTGCTGCCATTCCTGGCCATACCACAACCATCACAATTCCGTGTTCTGATCTATGCTCTGAGTTCAGCTGCTCAGCAGTGAGGCTTCTTGCATTAAAGTAAATGCAGTTTAGCCGATAAGATTTTCCACACTCCCTGTCTCACCTCTGCCTGGCCTGCCAAATGAAGTTGCTTGCTTTAATCTCTATATTTGCTTCAGATTTCTCATATGGTGCATTACTACCATGGGTCCCAACCCCTCCAGATTAGTTTAAACATTTCCAAGTGGCAATCCTCCCCCTCCAGTTTAATAACACATGTACAAAAAATAACACTATTGCACTTTGCACTATTATTGTTTGTGTTTTTATATACTGAACTTATATTTGTTGTTTATTATGATGTTTACAGAGTACTATATTTGGATATTTGTTGTGCTGCTGCAAGTAAGAATTTCATTCTTCCGTTTTGAGACATGCGATAATAAAACTCTCTTGACGACTATCAGGATCTTTTGTTGAACGTTATTTTGCTTCAGGAACAGCAGACATTACCATTTGAAATGTTCATGCTACTTGCCTGTATCCTCACAGCTCAGACCTGGCAAGCAGCCCTTAAGGCTGGGAAGCTGGAAGAACACTGCTTCCGGGAACACGGACAAACATTGAATGCATGATCACAAGTTGGAAGACAGCTGGCATTGGCCTCTCTAGGGACAGAAAACCTGCACTGGCTACTGCAGGGCCCAAGCCCTTGGAAGGATTTTTCTATTGTAAGGGGTTATTTAGCCATGCAACACTGAAGCAGGCCTTTGGCCCATGTCTATGCTTTCCATCAATTATCCATTTATGTTCATCTCAGTTATCAACACATCGTCCACTGTCTTCTATGCCTGGGTAATTCAAGTGCGTGGCCAGAAACCTCAATGTTGTAAGACTACCATCATTTCTCATATTATAGATACATAGATACATAGAAAATAGGTGCAGGAGTAGGCCATTCGGCCCTTCGAGCCTGCACCGCCATTCAATATGATCATGGCTGATCATCCAACTCAGTATCCCGTACCTGCCTTCTCTCCATACCCCCTGATCCCCTTAGCCACAAGGGCCACATCTAACTCCCTCTTAAATATAGCCAATGAACTGGCCTCAACTACCCTCTGTGGCAGAGAGTTCCAGAGATACACCACTCTCTGTGTGAAAAAGTTTTTCCTCATCTCGGTCTTAAAGGATTTCCCCCTTATCCTTAAGCTGTGACCCCTTGTCCTGGACTTCCCCAACATCGGGAACAATTTTCCTGCATCTAGCCTGTCCAACCCCATAAGAATTTTGTACGTTTCTAGGTCTCGCTGCATCTTCCCATTTCCTAATCGGCCACCATTTAGATAATAGTCTGCCTTCCCGTTTTTGCCACCAAAGTGGATAACCTCACATTTATCCACATTATACTGCATCTGCCAAACATTTGCCCACTCACCCAGCCTATCCAAGTCACCTTGCAGTCTCCTAGCATCCTCCTCACAGCTAACACTGCCCCCCAGCTTAGTGTCATCCGCAAACTTGGAGATGTTGCTTTCAATTCCCTCATCCAGTTCATTAATATAAATTGTAAATAGCTGGGGTCCCAGCACTGAGCCTTGCGGTACCCCACTAGTCACTGCCTGCCATTGTGAAAAGGACCCGTTTACTCCTACTCCTTGCTTCCTGTTTGCCAGCCAGTTCTCTATCCACATCAATACTGAACCCCCAATACCGTGAATGTGTTGTATCCTAATCTCTTATGTGGTACCTTGTCGAAAGCCTTCTGAAAGTCCAGATACAACACATCCACTGGTTCTCCCCTATCCACTCTACTCGTTACATCCTCGAAAAATTCTATAAGATTCGTCAGACATGATTTACCTTTCGTAAATCCATGCTGACTTTGTCCAATGATTTCACCACTTTCCAAATGTGCTGCTATCCCATCTTTAATAACTGACTCTAGCAGTTTCTCCACTACCGATGTTAGACTAACTGGTCTGTAATTCCCCATTTTCTCTCTCCCTCCCTTCTTAAAAAGTGGGGTTACGTTTGCTACCCTCCAATCCTCAGGAACTACTCCAGAATCTAAAGAGTTTTGAAAAATTATCACTAATGCATCCACTATTTCTGGAGCTACTTCCTTAAGTACTCTGGGATGCAGCCTATCTGGCCCTGGTGATTTATCAGCCTTTAATCCATTCAATTTACCCAACACCACTTCCCGACTAACCTGGATTTCACTCAGTTCCTCCATCTCCTTTGACCCGCGGCCCCCTGCTATTTCCGGCAGATTATTTATGTCTTCCTTACTGAAGACGGAACCAAAGTAGTTATTCAATTGGTCCGCCATATCCTTGTTCCCCATGATCAATTCACCTGTTTCTGACTGCAAGGGACCTACATTTGTTTTAACTAATCTCTTTCTCTTCACATATCTATAAAAACGTTTGCAGTCAGTTTTTATGTTCCCTGCCAGTTTCCTTTCATAATCTATTTTCCCTTTCCTAATTAAGCCCTTTGTCCTCCTCTGCTTGTCTCTGAATTTCTCCCAGTCCTCTGGTATGCTGCTTTTTCTGGCTAATTTTCTGGCTTTTTCTGGCTAATTTTCTGGCTTTTTCTGGCTAATTATGAACAGGTAATCACTTATATTCTCTTTACTCTTGGTGTTTCTAGCCTTTAAACGTTGAGGGGAATCCTGCAAAAATCACATGCTGACATGGTGACAAGATTTCAGTTTGCAAACACTTTACAAGAAGTTTGTTTTCAGAGAATTGTGCCCAAGAATGTAGCTCAAATGTATCTGACCCTTTAAATAACTCAATTGAGGAATCTGCAGCATTAGTGAAAAATAGTTCTCTGTGAGTCATTACCAAGACCAACGTGGCATTGGATTGCATTGGAGGCAAAACCATTTCCAGATCGCTGTATACAGGCAAAGTTTGGGCATTGCACTTATTTGGGCAGGCTGGATGCCAGATAAACACAAAAGGCATTCAAAGAAACGCTCCCCCCAAAAGATAATTCCATATTAACAAATTGTATTATCTGTCCTAGAAATAGGTTAAAAAAATGTCTACTGTAATTTTCATCCGTACAATCCCTGTTTTTCCAGCTTGCACAGTTGAACGTTTCAGGATAATCACCTTTATGTATGAACAATTTTACAATGGTGATAAATTCATCGTGGGGTGCAGCCAGGTTTCTGAGTATGGTTAGTACAGTACAAAGAAATGTGCCAATTTGTACAGAATTTAACTCGTACTAACAATTTCTTGATCTTTCACAGGAATTCTTCTGATATTGGATCATAGTGCTGGAAGAACCATGGCAGAATTACAAAGTTATCTTGTTTGCTTTGAAATAAAAACTTACAGTGTCTTTCTACAGTATGCTATTCATTCCAATTTCTTTGAAAAATAGTAAATGACAATTGTGAACTTGCAGCATAGTTTGTAGCAATGCAATTTTAATACTGGCTTTCTCTATGTGTCTGTCTCTACTTCCAACTACCCAACCCATCACACACTAAGATAATTTTAGGAATCAAAGTATTGCTAACCTTATTGGCTTTATAAAGACGCAAAGACTAAATTTATCAGGCAAGAATAGTGCAAACATTCTTATGACGAGCCAATGACTGTTTCATGACTAGCTAATGTTCATTCAGCCAAATAAGAGTAAACTGTGAACATGTTTGATGAGAACTTCATTATTTTGTATTTCCTGGAGGAAAGCTATCCAAAGTACATTGAGGATTAAAACTCTGAATGTTGTGGATACGCAATTCATAAACACAAAAGAATTTAGGACAATTATAGGTAATTGGTCACATTCCAGTATCATTGATATAGATTACATTCCGCCATTATTCAATAAATTTAACTCCGAATCTGAATCGCCAAAAACAATGTATATAGGATTTTATTCAAGTGAACGTTTTGTAATCTGATACATTCAAAGAGTTTCAACTTCATATAATTTTGAGATCAACTGAGGATGGATGTATTTTATATTGATTATTGAAATAAACAAGAGGATGACAAATTCCATTATAAGAATAATCTGCAGAAGGCTACAGGATTGATAGATCCAAACAATGGGACAGTTGAAAGCAATTTTTGATCTCATGCGATATGTCAGAGCGATTTCTACACAGCTGTTTACATCTGCAGAGATGAAATCCTCGCAGATGAAGTGTGTTATGTTGAGGTCTCTCATCAGGAAGTACAGAGATTTTGTAGCAAGCCATTAAATTGGATTAGGAATTCATTTATGTGTTATTCAGAGTAGGTGAGCTGGCACAGCAGGATGCCAGGAGGATTATGCACTTTAGAAACATAGAAAATAGGTGCAGGAGTAGGCCATTCAGCCCTTCGAGCCAGCACCACCATTCAACATGATCACAGCTAATCATCCCAAATCAGTACCCTATTCCTGCCTTTTCCCCATATCCCTTGATTCCGTTAGCCCTAAGAGCTACATCTAACTCTCTCTTGAAGACATCCAGTGAATTGGCCTCCACTGCCTTCTGTGTCAGAGAATTCCACAGATTCACAACTCTTTGGGTGAAAAAGTTTATCCTCAACTCAGTCCTAAATGGCCTACCCCTTATTTTTACACTGTGACCCCAGGTTCTGGACTCCCCCCAACACCAGGAACATTTTTCCTGCATCTACCCTATCCAATCCCTTAAGAATTTATATGTTTTTATAAGATCCCCTCACATCGTAAATTCCAGTGAATATAAGCCCAATCGATCCATTCTTTCATCATATGTCATTCCCTCCATCCTAGGAATTAACCTGGTGAACCTACGCTGCACTCCCTTAATAGCAAGAATTTGTAGGCTCTCCTGACTGACTGAAGAACTTTGTTGTGGTTAAGAATGGTTATGTTGAGGGGATCACTTAGTTTGCTGAATTGTGAATTGGTGAATTTTATTTTGCAGGCTCCTTATGAAAATTATCTCACTATTAGGAAATAATCTCACTATATCACATGCAAGCAATGCCACCTCAGGTTCAGATTAGTTTATTGTCATGTACACCAAGGAACATTGAAAATCCTCGTTCAAATGAAGCTCAGAGAACAAATAGTATACATTGTAATGATAAACATACATCTGTTATATGTGTAAAACAGCAGAATGGTGCAAAGATTGTGGTGCAATCTTCAGTAGTGCAAAAATAGTCATCAATAGGATGATACTTTTGGCTCTTAAGCTACTGCTTGTTTCTTAAGCTACTCTAGTATCAATTATACTACAGTTACAAGAATACGCAGTAAATGCTTGGCCTTCTAGCTGATTCCTAATGCCTTAAAGTAAAAATTCTGTCACAGAGGAAGTACTTCCCCTATTCCAGTACCATCCTCCAAACCCATTACTTCCCAAGCTGCTTCCTCTGGTCTCTGCGTAAGTCCCGTGCACAGTTTGCGCACTTCCTTACCCTTGCCCATCTGCTCCTCGAACTCTGCCCCTCAACATTACTCCAATATTTGCATACTACTTTACAGTGCACCAAGTTCAAATTCTCTCCTGAAGTCCCTCAGAAAGGGTATTTCATATTAAGACTTTCATTGTAACGTCTCTTTGACCAAACCTTTAGTGATTCTTAACCCAAAGACATCCAGGCATACAACAATAGAACTAAAAAACAGAGTACTTTAAAATGCTGAGAGACTGAAAGGTGTTGATCTGGGTGGCTTTGCAAACAAATCACTGAAAATTAACATGTAAAACAAGGAACTGCAGATGCTTGTTTACAAAAAAAGACTCAAAGTGCTGGAGTAATTCACCGGGACAAGTAGCATGCCATGAGAACATAGATAAGTGACGTTCTGAGTTGGGACCCTACTTCAGACTGGTTGTAAGGAGGAGGGGGAACAAACCTGGAAGCGTGGAGGGGCAGGACATAGCGTAGCAGATATATCAAAAAAGCATTAAAAAAACCTTGTGTGTTTAACTATCACCTATAGGCTTTGTCCTGCCCCTCTTCTATTCCACTTTTCCCTCAATCAATCTGAAGAAGAGTCCTGATCCGAAACATCACTTATCCATGTTATCCAGCAATGCTTCCTGACCTGCTGAGTTACTCCAGCACTCTGTCGTAATTTGCAATTTATGCGCAGGTCCCAGTGTTATGCGCTATTAATATTTGGAACTGTACAAAGCCTTGCACTAATTGAATTCGTAAGAGTGATTTGGCAGCCCTAATGAAACATGTGCTGTATCATTTTCAGGTGTTTTTTTGCAGCACTAAACTCTGGCCAATTATGATGAAAAGTTAGTTTTAAAAATATACTCCGTCAAACTGAAATATCAACCATCACAGGCTTTTATTAATCTTCTCTCCTGGCGTCACAGGTAATTCATTAAAGTTATCATCTTGTTTGTTAAAGGTAGACAAAAATGCTGGAGAAACTCAGCGGGTGAGGCAGCATCTATGGAACGAAGGAATAGGTGACGTTTGTTAAAGGCTAGTCATGAACAATCTTGAGGGGCCATAAAAAGTATAGAAAGAAAAAGTTCCCTGAGGCATTTGTATCCAAAGAACTATTTGAAATATCGACACAACTGTCTAATAGAAATTAATAATGTAAGAGCAATTTGCAACTCTCCAGCATGACAGGACAAGTGATTATTGTTTTTTCTGTGCAACAGTAGAAAGGGAAGCTGGAGAATGACTCACAAAAAATGTGTAAACCATTGAGCACACATAATACCCTTGTACAGTGCATGATGCATAATGAAGCTTGGTTCACAAAGACAACAAGCTGTACTGCTGTGCCAAAGAGAACAAAGTTAATCAGGGTCATCAGTGTTTATGCCAGAGGATTCTTCTAAGCATCTGTTTCACCATGCAGTCTTTAAATAAAGGATCAAAACTACAGCTGCATGTGATTTACTGAAGTTTATATAATGTTATTCTGTTGTTATTTGCATGAATATACAGTAAAGCCATGTTCATCTGCCAATATGTTCATCATAAACAAGATAATAAAAGGTATTATAAGCACTTTGACAATGTAATTCAGCAAAATGTATAACATGAGCAACATAAAACAGCTTGAATTATTATTTTCTCTCTCTTCCACGAGTCTCCCAGGTTTAAATCGGGGGTTTCTCCTCCTGTGCTGAAGAAGATGAATAATGTTCTTTGCTGTCATGAGACAGCTTAGTGAGATGTGGCATCAACAGATTGCACTACTATTCCAGGCACTGAGCACCCTGATAAAAATATTGAGATGCTTTTTACTCATCTATGAGCAAGCTAAGAAAATAAATCCACAGTCGTCTTGTTGCCAAATACTGATAAATATATGACTGCCAAGCATCCTGCACAGATGCATCAAGTTACTTTCCTCATTTGAATCAAATGTCATGATGTTTAACAACAATTTGTAAGACATGGAAACCAGATGGGAAAAATGTTTTTTAAAAGAAAAATTGCTGCATGCATCACCTATTCTTAACAGATGAATGCAATACAGATAAAAGTAATTGAGAGCAATATATATCTTGGCTGTATTTCTTATGCTTAATTATTAGATGTGCTTGGATGACTACAGTTTCCACATAACTGGAGACACTAAATGTCATTCAGAACAAAGCAGGTTGCTTGACTGGCATCGCAACCAACGTTATAAGCATCACTCTCTCTGTTAAAAGTGTCCTTCCTTTCAGTGTGTACTCAATCGCAGGTGCATGGCGGCAACTTGCCAAGGACACTTAAACAGCAACATCAAGATCCCCACCAACTCTAACATGGGCAGCACAGTGGTGCAGCAGTAGAGTTGCTGCTTTACAGGGCCAGGAACCCGGGTACGAGACTGACTGTGGATGATGTCAGTATGGAGTTTGTACATTCTCCCCATGACCTGCTCTGGTTTCCTCCCACACTCAAAAGACATGTAGGTTTATAGGGAATTGGCTTGGTAAAATTGTAAATTGTCCCTAGTGTGCAGGATAGTGTTAGTGTGCGGGGATGGTTGGCTGGCGCGGACTTGGTGTGTCGAAGGGCCTGCTTCCGTGCTGAATCTCTAAACTAAACTACAATGACAAGGGAAACAAGTACAATGAAATACCATCACCTTAGTGTTCTTTTCCAAGTCACAAACCATCTTGATATGAGAGGAATGAGGAATTCCTCTCTAAATGAGAGGAAAATCCATTCTGGTTTAAAATCTAGATTTTTTAATGTCTGTCATTTGTCTGTCCTTAGCACTTGCACTAACCGTAAAATATAATAGTGATTACAACATTAGGATGCACCTTTTTTGGATAACCTTATTGATAATAAAATACCAACCACAGGTTGGTTAATTAGGGATTAAGTTTAGATTTAAGTCATTTGATCAACACCTGGAACTAGATTGTCGGAGAATGCTTAACTGAGTAAATATAGCAATAGATTGCTTGCAAAGTAGTGTGGTAAACACAATGTGTGAATATGAATTTGTCACATTGTGAAAGCAAATGACAAAACAATAATGATTGAAATGATGCTGACAATATTCAAAATTGCTTTTTAAATACAGAACACACAGCTACAGGCTTTTAAGCTATTTGCAAGAGGTTTTTACATTTCATCACAGCCCAGGGAGAGAAGGAAAACAATGTGTTATTCATAGAAGAAAGTAAAATGTAAAAATTGAAAGTTTTTCCCCTTCCATAAAGTAATTATGCATGCAGAATTGAAAGGGTAAATAAATCCACTGGAAACCAATGGAAGAGAATTGAGAAGACAGGAAGTTGAACCGAATATGAAATATGCTACCCATAAGAAAAATTAAGTTTATAAAGTGGAGACAGTAAAAAAAAACATGAGAAGGCTTTGTTTACTTATTCTCAATACATTCTGTTCACAAGAAGAGTGTCAAGCAGCTTTACAATACAAGTTGTAATAAAAAGAAAGTAGGTGCTAAAGGCAGGAAGAATTGATAACAACTTTAAATTCACCCATGTATACATTTTTAAATATTGAATAGTGTAGTTACAAAATTAAAAGGCAGGAAAACAATATATCTGAAGTACTATGTACTAAAGAACTGTAGCATCAAAGACATAAATATTTCAAACTAAGATTGTAACTTTGTTTAATGTGGCGGACTTTCCAAGTACAGAACTGTTTTTTGAAGGATTGGGGCAATCAGAAGTTTGGAAGATGAATGGATACATAGCTGAAAGCCATTTGATCAGACTCTGCTTTGTTTTACTAGAGTTACGCTGATAAATTGAACTGGCTCTCAAGCTTTTTTCCACCAAATGATTCATGATAATATCTAACACCAAGTTGCTCTCCACTTTTGAAATTTGATTCTAGCCGCTTTGCTCTGAACCGACACGCTGAAGGAAATTTGCTGCACAATATGTTTTATGACTTGGTCATGTTTCCTAGAACCAGGTAGAGCAGGCAGACCATGAGATCCATCAAAGGTACACAAAAATGCTGGAGAAACTCAGCGGGTGCAGCAGCATCTATGGAGCGAAGGAAATAGGCAACGTTTCGGGCCGAAACCCTTCTTCAGACCATGAGATCCATCAATGTGCCCAAGGCTTTCATATTGGAATTCAGTGATGTAGTTAACACCATAGGATAATCACCATTATGCATTTATTTGCTGCCTGTCTTCCACATGCCTTTCTGTGCCCTGTGCTGACACTCACCATTCTACCCCAGTTGGAACACAACTGAGTGAAGGCTATAAATTTGCCATAGGCAGAGTGGCAAGAGGGGAAAAAGCACACAGGGCTCAGAGGTTTTGGCTTTAGATTACACCATACTGTAGTGAGTGGTAATAGTCTGGGCTAGGTGACTGGACAAGCAACTTAAAAACTCGTAAAAGTCAAATGCATTAAAAATAAAAATAAAAGCTTTTTAAAATGTTTGAAAGTGTTTTAAGTAATTAAAAACTTTACATCAAACACAACAAATTTCTTACTCCTACCCTTCTTCCTCACAGTCATAAAATCTCACTCTAATGAATGAGCTCACAAATTGTAGGCTAGATTTTAAACGGCGCTGAGCAGATTCTCCTGCATATGCACCAGGGGGAATGCAGAAGATTTGCGTTGGGGGTTCACTGGCCGATCAGTTGGGGAAATGCTGTAAGGAGGTCAGTGGCAATTTCACGTCGTAGGTAGCACACACTTCAGTACTCAACAACAGTGAGCGTTTGTGTTCACATGTGAGCCTGAGATATTCTGGTACTTTGGATGAGAAATGCTGCCAGTTCCAATCACAGGCACTTCCCTTTTAGTTCCAGACAAGAATGTTTGCCTTTAAATCAACAACAACAAAATAATAATAATATTGGCACCATGGCCTCCAAGGCTACATTTCACTTTTGTAACTCGCAACTCATAATTAAATAAAACATTAAATAATTGGTCAAAAGATTATTAGTAAGACCGCCATTATGTATTGGGAATTCCATCCATTTTCACACGCACCTTATTTTATAAAATAATTGAAGATACAATATAGGTTTGGATAACATACCTAAAATTTTCCATCTGACACACAAAATAAAAAGACTGGCATATAACACAACGTGCATTTTAATGAATGTAAATATCTACCACCCTCCTTCAATTGTATCACAATAATTACATCATCTATAAAAAATTTAAAAAGCTTCACTTTTAACCATAACAAAATGAAATCTTTAAATCCCATTTAATCCTCCATCTTTATCAAAATTGTTTCCCACAGTAAACTGTGATTAAATAGATGGTCAATAAATCAAAGGTAGACAAAAATGCTGGAGAAACTCAGCGGGTGAGGCAGCATCTATGGAGCAAAGGAAAAAGGCAACGTTTCGGGCCGAAACCCTTCTTCAGACTGATAAATCAATGCAGGAGCTATTCATTAATTCATTTACTTCTGACAAACTGAAGTTTATAGACAATAGACAATAGACAATTGACAATAGGTGCAGGAGTAGGCCATTCGGCCCTTTGAGCCAGCACCGCCATTCAATGTGATCATGGCTGATCATCCCCAATCAGTATCCCGTTCCTGCCTTCTTAAGTTTAGCTTAAAGTCAAAGTATAAAAACGTTGTCCAGGATAATTTTTAAATAATTTTTGCTTTAATAAGTATTTTAGTATTTATATAGTACTTATTATATAGTGTATTATTTTAGTAAAAATAAAACAAAATATAATGGTCCAGATTTCACCACTAACTTACCAACTATATCCATTAACTCACTACTCAAAATGCCTTCCTTAAGTCTCTGTTATTCCTTAATATCAGTAATTTAACCATCATTTTTAATCTCATGAAATGTCGCAGGAACACTGTGAGGTCACCTGGGAAGAATACAGATATACAAATCCTCAATTATCAAGAACATCAATTATCAAGAAGATTCTGCTGCAATGAAATAGTTATGATTTTTTTCCAATTATGCTACAACTAATAAAATGATACATATATTATTATATGCACTCAGATATGGAATTAGATGGGGATCTCAAAGTCAGTATTTTAATCACCATCCCAAATTGCTCTATAGATTGCAAAACATTATGTACAGTAATTTTGTCCTCTATTAGAGATTTTTGTAGTAAATCTAGATAGAAACCAGGTTCAACTGCTTTAGTAGACATATTGCACTATGGATAAGTATGTTATGTTCTTCCAGTGTGTATGAATTTTCCAGATCACATAATAATGGGGTGATCCTTCAAAGGATTTCTGGTAGAAAGCAGCAAAAAAAGTGTCACCATTAGGGCGGCACGGTGGCGCAGAGGTAGTTGCTGCCTTATGGCGTTAGAGACCCGTGTTCGATTCTGTCTATAGGTGCTGTCTGTATGGAGTTTGTACGTTCTCCCCGTGACCTGCGTGGGTTTTCTCCTGGTGCTCCAGTTTCCTCCCACACTTTAAAGACCTAAACGTAGGTTAATTGGCTTGGTATAATCGAAAATTGTCCCTAATGTGTGTAGGAAAGTGTTAGTGTGCGGGAATCTCTGGTTGACGCACTCGGTGGGCCGAAGGGCCTGTTTCCGTGCTGTATCTTTAAACTAAACTAAACATTACCACACATGTGGGGAAATCGGACACTTTTTCAGTTATATACTGGTATATAGTTATATTCTGGTATAGACACAAAAAGCTGGAGTAACTCAGCGGGACAGACAGCATCTCTGGAGAGAAGGAATGGCATCTCTCCAGAGATGCAGCCTGTCCCGCTGAGTTACTCCAGCTTTTTTGTATCTCTCTTCGGTTTAAACCAGCATCTGCAGTTCTTTCTTGCATATATACTGGCATAAATTGGTAAAAGAGGTTCAATTCATTCTGGAGCACACCTCTTCTATGTTACTGTTGGTTGTTGCCGGGATCATGGCCTTTGCAGTTTCCAGTGCAACCCGATTGTTCCCTGATATCACCCAAAATTAAACAAATAAATTAAAGCCAGGATCTGTGATGTTGATGGTCTGAGAAAAGGCCGAGGTGGATCATCCACATCATTGAAGATGCTTGAAAACACTTGATTCTCATTCATATATTGGGGTCCATCATCGCTGAGGATGGGGATCATCTTGGAACGTCTTTATCTTGTTAGTTATTGGCTTACCCACCACCATTCCCATTGGATGTAGAAGGACTGCAGACCTTTGATATATTTAGTTTAGTTTAGAGATACAGCGCGGAAACAGGCCCTTCGGCCCACTAGGTCCACGTCGACCAGCGATCCCCGCACACTAACACTATCCTAAACACACTAGGGACAATTTACATTAATACCAAGCCAATTAACCTACAAACCTGTATGTCTTTGGTGTGGGAGGAAACCAAAGATATCAGAGTAAACCCATGCAGGTCCATGGGGAGAACATACAAACCCTGTACAGACAGCACCCGTAGTCAGGATCGAACCCGGGTCTCTGGTGCTGTAAGCGCTATAAGGCAGGAACTCTTCCGCTGCACCACTGTGCTGTCCAATCTGACATCCATGTAGTCCTGTGCTGCAGCTTCCCTGCGATGGCTCTTCAATTTTTTGGAAGCCTGCGCCATTCCTAGCATACATATCTGGACCAGAGTTGGTTATTTAGCTCGACGGTAATGAAGGACATCCATGAAGGAGCACAATTTCATCTATTAAGGGAAGAACTAAAGTCTGGAGATCATTAGGAGAATCTTCACCATGACCCTTTACGCCAGGGGTTCCCAACCTTTTTCGTCCCGTTTACCACTGGCAACTTTAATAGCACATAACAATGTTATTTCACTTATTTTTGAACAACTAATGATGAACAGATACCGGGTTACCAGAACCAATCACAGTCAGTCAATGAGAAAAAATATGTACAAATCCAGAATCAACAAATTTATCCCCTGGGTAGGTGAAATTTACCCCAGGTTGGGAATCCTTGCCTTACGGAGTGCAATGTGAATGATAAGAACTTCCATGGCTACTCACTCCTAACTGTATGCCATTGTGCTACCATATCGAGTGGGGTCTGTCTACCGATGAGACAGGACTTCCAGGGACTGAGGTAGCAGTCTGGGATGCTGTCTAAAAAGTCAGATTCTGTGAGAATGTTGTATTGCGGCGCCGTACGATGGCAACCTCGCCAACGGTCTGTCTTGTCCTTTTCTTGTTTTGTTGTTTTTAGTCTGTTGTCAAATGTATGTTTTAGTGTATCTTTCGTTGTGTATTATGTGGGGGGTGGGGGTGTTGGGGGAAACTTTTTTAATCTCTTTCCTCGACGGAGATGTGACTTTTTCCGTATCGTATCTCCGTCCGCACTGCGGCCTAACATCGTGGAGCTGGTGGTCCCTTTGCCGGGGATCAACTTTTGGGAGCTCTAAACTCGGGAGCCTGCGGACTTAACATCATGGAGCTTGCGATCCCTTTGTCAGGGATCGACTTCACGAGCTCCAACCGCAGGAGCTTCGACCGTCCCGATCGCAGGAGCTTCAATCGCCCCGACGTGGGAGCTTCGATCGCCCCGACGTGGGAGCTTCGATCGCCCCGATGCGGGAGCTTCGATCACCCCGACGCGGGAGCTTTGATCGCCCCGATGCGGGAGCTTCGATCGCCCCGATGCGGGAGCTTTGATCGCCCCGATGCGGGAGCTTCGATCGCCCCGATGCGGGAGCTTCGATCGCCGGCTGCGGGAGCTGCGATCGCCCCCACTGCGGATGGTTCGACTGCCCCGACCCGCAGGAGAAAAGGAGGGAAGAAGATAATATGTTATTGCCTTCCATCACATTGCGCTGTGGTGGATATTTATGTTAATTTTTATGTAGTTGTGTGTCTTGCTGGATTTTTGGTATGACTAAGGCAAATCAAATTCCTTGTAAGTTCTTACATACTTGGCTAATAAATTATTTGTGTCTTGTATGTGACATTCTCACAAGACAGGCTGAATATCCACAAGAAAGATTCTAGAGACAAGTCAGTTAAATAAGCACATGGTCTTGACCGGTGGCCCTTTTGATTACATTTTTATTTTATTGCAACGGGTTGATACAACTGAATGGCTTGACAGGTCACTTCAGAACCCATTTGAAGGTTGGCCACGATGTTATGAGTCTGGGGTCACCCGTAGGCCAGACAGGCAAGGATGGCAATTTTTCCTCCTTACAGGATTTGAGTAAAGAGAACGAATCAGAAATTTCAGTCATCATTAGCAACAGTAGCTTTATAACCAGATTATTTAATTAAACTAATTTTAAAGTGGTTAATGAAATACCCCAATTATACCCAAAATACCCTAATTAAATACCCTGCTGTGATGGCATCTGAATTCATGATTCTGAACCATTAATCCAGGCCTTTTGAATATAACAACTAAAGTGTCATTTAATTATAATAAACATATCAGGTGCAATGAATAAGGCATTTACCAAATATAGCAGCTCAACGTTTATTTTCTGTATTTGTAGAAAATATCATTTGATACTTTTCTACACATTATATAATGCCAACTCTTCAAGTATTTGAACATTTATTTGTTGCGTATAAACTACATTAACTTCACAATAATATTCAGCAGCCCTGGTGCATGATTATATATTTTGTAGAAAATATAGTTTTAATAACATTAAAGGGTTTCTGTTAATCTCTTGTCTATACACAACTCTTCATTCTAACTAATCCTTGGTGCTTATTTAATCTTTGAATATATTTTCCTTGATGATTTTCTTCCCTTCCCTTTAGTTCCCTGTGAAGTTAGCACAATACTTCAGTATAATTCCATGAGAACTGGCTCTTTTCCAAATCGCATTTATATTTTAGCATTGGAAAGATATTTAAAACAATAGGCATCAAAGTCAAACCTAATATTGTTCTCACCTGACTTTCACACACAGGGAGTTCCCAATACAAGGCACTGGACACCAGTGGAGTGTTGAATCAATTACACTCTTGAATGCCAAGCTAGATGCATTATGAGCAAGAGAAAGTCAACTGTCCATTGAATCTGCTCCACCATTCACAAAGATCAAAGCTGATCTTCTATTATTCGCATATCCCCTGATTCTTCTAATGCCCTATTTATCTCTGTTTTCAATTAATGTAAAGTCTGAACTACCACAACCTTCCGGGATAGAGAATTCAAAAGCGTCACCATCCTCTGAACAATGAAATTTCTCCTGATCTCAGTCATAAAGACTTTTCCTCAAACTATGCTCCCTGGTTCAAGTCTCCTCAGCCAAGGGAAACATCCTTCCTTCATCCAACCAGCCAAACCCTTGTCGAAGATAGATAAAAAATGCTGGAGTAACTCAGCGAGTCAGGCAGTATCTTTGGAGAAAAGGAATAGGTGACGTTACGGGTTGGAATCCTTCTCTGCTTGACCCGCTGAGTTACTCCAGCATTTTGTGTCCATCTTCGGTATAAGCCAGCACCTGAGTTCCTTCCGACACCCTTTAAGAATGTGGTAAGTTTTTTACGAGTTTCCTCCTATTCTTCT
Organism: Malacoraja senta; assembly: GCA_038087875.1. Classification (NCBI taxonomy): domain Eukaryota; kingdom Metazoa; phylum Chordata; class Chondrichthyes; order Rajiformes; family Rajidae; genus Malacoraja; species Malacoraja senta. The sequence goes on along the minus strand of CM076000.1, from coordinate 1,074,265 downwards.
AAACTCCAAAGAATATGGTCTACTAAATTTCTCCTCGTATGGCAAACCTGTAACACCTGAAACCAGTGTAATAAATGTTTGTTGTTCCCAATAACTATTCTAACAGCCAGGTTCTCAAACCTTTCCAAAGGATTAGTTAAACATGATTTTCCCTTCATAACTTATGTTGACTGTCAAAAAAAGACACAAAGTGCTGGAGTAACACAGCCAGGCGCCATCTCTGGAGAATATGGACTGCCGATGTTACGGATCAGGATCCTTCCTTCGACTAGTCTGAAGAAGGGTCCCAACCTGAAACATCACCTATCCATATTTTCCAGAGATGCTGCCTGTCCCGCAAGTTACTCCAGCACTTTGTATCTTTTATAGTAGACTAGCATGTTCTGTTCCTTGTTTCTACTCATGACTTTGCTCAATCTTGTTATGCTTTTAAGCACAAGATTTTACATATCTGTTTAATTCCTTTTGAGTCAAGGAGGCACTGAGCATGATGGAAATATTGCTGACAGAACATGAAGTTTATTTTAAAACAAAGGGTTAAACTTGTGGGGTGTGACAATGTTTGCATATTCTATCCTTTCTACTTGTGACACACAAAATAAATACAGGTCAGATTAGAGGAATTTTACTTTAATTAATTTATGAAAGGATATCCATCAGTTTTAGTACTCTTTATCAGTTACATTGTTGAATGACTATTGCGATGGTAGAAGGAGGTAAAAACACTTGAACAAGAATTTGGACAACACAATGGCACAGTTTGTAAAATGCTGCCTCACAGCTCCAGTGACCATGGTTCAATCCAGATTTCAGGTGCTATCTGTGCTGAGCCTTGCACAAGCGCCCTGTCATTGTGTGAATTTTCATGGAATTCTAGTTTCCTCCCACATCAAAACATGTGACTCAGTGTGTTAATTGGCCACTGTAAACTGCCCCTTGAGTGAAGGTGAATGGTAGAAATTGTGGGCAATTCCTGGAAATCCGGGGAGAAAAGATCATAGGGAAAATTAGTGGGAAATGGGATCACTGAGGTTTCATAGACTCAACGGGCCAAAATGGCCTTCTTCTATGTCATAGGGAAATAGGGAAGAATGGCTCTTTGTTCAATCTGTGGCCACTTTTTGCCAGCAAAGGTAAGGCAATTAGTATGGTGCCTGAAAAATCACTACCTTAAATTCTTTGGTTTGGAATCCTCCCAGGCCATTACTAAATATATTTGTGGGATACTGGCAGCCAATTGCATCAACTTTGCTTACAATGACAGCAGTAAGGATGAAGGGATATTTCAGATAGTACTCTGGTTGGTTTTCCACTGTTGTAGTTTGTCATCAATACTTTAATTTTGCAAGTGAGACAAATTGGATAAAGAGATCAATAATACTTAATGGAAAGATACGTTTGCAGTGGAAAGATACATTTTTTTGCCTTCCATCACAGCGCTGTGATGGATGGATGTGTAAATTGTGATGTGTGTCAGGTCTTTTTTCGTTTTGTAATGTATGGCTGCAGAAACGACATTTCGTTTGGACCTCAAGGGGTCCAAATGACAAATTTGTCCAAAAGACAAATAAAATTGTATTGTATTGTAAATTGCATCAAAGGATTGTGAATGACAACCACTGTATTACTTTACTGTAGTTCCCCCTGAGTTTACGCCTTCACAATATTCTGCAACAAAAAATGTGCAGTAAAAACAAATATGAGTGTGAAATAGATTTTGATTTTGATTACCTAGGCAATAAACATAAAGATTCCATCACCAACCCAGTACAGTACAGGCGATGAGAGTACTATTTTCATATTCACAAGGGAAATGAAAGTCAGGCTGTCATTACAATATAATCTATTTGTTGATATGCAGGAAATAGAAACCCAAAATCTACTGCTGGTATCTCACACAAAGAAATTAAAATAACTTTGGTCAAGTTCTGTTAATATCACACAATTATGGTTTAAATAAACTGTAAAATATATTTTTTAACTGGTCCATTCTTTTCACAGTCCTCCCTCTTCTAAACAATGTGGGCGACAGTGGTAGCGTTACTGCCTTATAGTGCCAGAGACCCAGGTTCAATTACGGGTGCTCTCTTTACGGAGTTTGCACGTTCTCCATGTGACTGTGTGGGTTTACTCCGGGTGCTCTGGTTTCCTCTCACATTCCAAAGACGTGCCGGTTTGCAGTTTAATTGATAAATTGTTTCTACGGTGTAGGATAGAACTATGTATGGGATGATTGTTGGTCGGCAGGGACTCTGCGGGCCGAAGGGCCTGTTTCCACGCCGTATCTCCAATCAAAGATGTTTTATGAATTTCTCAGTGGCTCACCAGGTTCTCATGTGAATATTGCATATCATGTGTGATTTGACTGATAAGCATTACAACTTAGCTGTTTGTATCTTTAAAAAGTTTTCCAATCACAAATATAAATCAAATTTTCCCCTTTTGTGCTCAAAAATCAACTGTTGCAATGCAGTGCTGACCTATGAAAGTAACTAACATAAAGTAACCATGAAATTGAATGATATTCTATTCTATTTTTATTAAAGCTGCTGTAAACAGTATCTTTACATACCAGCTAGTCAGGAATATACAGACATAGTCATACAGCATGGAAACAGGCCCTTCGGCCCCCAACGCCCACAACCAGACCATCCTCCTACACTAGTCCCACTTGCCTGCATTTAGCCCATATCCTTCTAAACCTATCCTATCCATGTACCTATCTAAATATATTTTAAACGTACATTTGTGCTTGTTGTCAGTGGTCACTGCAATTTCTTATTAATGAACACAATCAAAAAATTGTGTTCAGTGATGATGATGATGATGATGATGGAAGTTCAACATAGGTTGCAGATTATTTAAAATAGACACAAAGTGCTGGAGTATCTCAGCGGGTCATGCAGCATCTCTGGCGAACGTGGATGGGTTTAATCGTCACCTATCCATGTTCTCCAGAGGTGTTGCCTGACCCGCTGTTACTTTAGAACTTTGTGTCTTTTTGGTAAAGCATCTGCAGTTCCTTGTTTCTATATTTCAAAATAGATTCATTATTGTAATTAAATAATACAAATAAAATAATAAGAGGGGATACAGTGACATATCAATATGCATGGACGAAGAGGACTGCAATCTGATTAAAAGTGATATTGTTGTGCGCAGTTTGTGAAAGCAAGCTTCTAAAAGCAATGGCGTACCATTTCAAAAGTAAAATGTTGCTGCCAACGCAAGAGATAATGCATTACATGCAAGATAATGCATTACATGCAAGTTTCAGAAATGCAACCATTCATTTTACGCAAGCAATGAAAATAATGGTAGCTACAGCGTATTTTTCGCGGTTTGGTTCAGAAATAATGCGGGCAGAAGGCAAAGTTGCGCGCAGTACATCAGGACACGCGGGCGTTCAAAATGCATGGTCCATCAGCCAATTCCGAATCATGCGTTTACAAAGTTGTTAAAAAGGCACGGGGTAACCGAGGGCTCAAATCGTTAATTTGGTCATCACCACCAAAGATTTGAAATAATAGGACTCGTAGTTCAATCCAATGCAACGGATTTTGTGTCTGACCATATTGTTTTTCTTAAACCCATAACATTGACGGGGCTGATGGCAAAGTGTTTATCTATTCGGGGGAGAGTGCGAGAGAGGGCCAGTGGGGCGGTGAAGGGAATGAGTGGCTGAGGGTTACCTCCGGCAGTTGCCGACACCTGTCGTGTGCCTCCACCGGGTCGGCTCGCTGCTGCTGTCGGGTGAAGCGATTGGCACTCGGTCGCCAAGCACCCCGGGGCGGCTCCGGATCACCACCGAGCCGGCTCTCCTACCCGGTCTCTTCTCGTTGAATCTCATGTTGTAAACGCATCTCAAGGCACAGAACTGAACCTGGGCAACGGAAACAGTGAGATCCCAAGCAATACAGAAACTGTCAAACGGCAGCGGCGCTTTTAAGAAAGAACCGATTATATAATCAGTGCAGCTCTGTCACTCTTCATGTCAAGTAATCGAGTAAATCTGACTCTTAGCATATAGGATAAATAAACATTAAATAGATCAGGGAGATTGTACCCCAGTTGTATTCCACTGAGATCGGATTGTACTTTTCCTCGTCCCCCCTTCGGTGAAAGCAAATCTCTATAACTGGAAAAGGAGGAAATGATCCACTGACCTAAATATTTTTCCAAACATCTGTGACCTTTTTCTGCCTCCTGTGGGTGGAGACAGGCGCGGGTCCAAGGAGCGGAGCCAAGAGAAATCTGCGGCAGGGAGGCGAGTTGTTGTGGCGGGTTGGGGTATATTTGCCATGCTTGGCACGTCGAAGGGTTTCGGTCCTCACAAGAGCCTTGCCCGACTCACTGTGGAGGGGAATTAATTCATTGGCAAGGGACGGCCGCGCAATTCATTGATAAATAGGCGTGAGGCGGCGATCCAACTATTGGCGGGCAAGAGATGAACCCTCCTCTTGGTTCACTCCGAGCTGACAGCACACTGACGCTGGCTGCACGGTGAAGTGCGGGCTTTTTTTTCCTTTTGGAAAGTAGGTCAGTAACTTCGATGCACTGTCTTCTTCCGTCATTGCGCTGAAATTAGACACTTGTTATGTAAGATGTTACGACGTTTCGAAATACGGCAGCTACGAAGTGTACCTGCGATTCTGAAGCGTTTCGCTGCGCTGGCAGCAACAACCGCTGGAGTGAATGGCAAGCAGATGAAAACAATTGCGCAGTCAAGCATCAAGACAACAGTCCAGAATAGACACTAGACCTAGAATAGACACAAAAAGCTGGAGTAACTCAGCGGGTCAGGCAGCATCTACACATTTAGTCCAGAACCTTGCCCGGACAACGCCAAATAAAAGGCAATTGAAAATCGCGTTAACGCAGTATTAAGTAACTCAAAGCCGGGGTCTCGCCGTCTTAACACAAGTGATTAACATGAATTATTAATTTTGAAGGGAGCGCATTGAGGCTGAGGGGTGCTCTTCTGGAGATGTATAAAATAATCAGCGGAATATATAGGGTAAATGCACAGCTTTTTAAACCCTGAATCATAAACAAGAGGGCATATGTTTACATAGATACATAGATACATAGAAAATAGGTGCAGGAGTAGGCCATTCGGCCCTTCGAGCCTGCAATATGATCATGGCTGATCATCCAACTCAGTATCCCGTACCTGCCTTCTCTCCATACCCCCTGATCCCCTTAGCCACAAGGGCCACATCTAACTCCCTCTTAAATATAGCCAATGAACTGGCCTCAACTACCCTCTGTGGCAGAGAGTTCCAGAGATTCACCACTCTCTGTGTGAAAAAGTTTTCCCTCATCTCGGTCTTAAAGGATTTCCCCCCTATCCTTAAGCTGTGACCCCTTGTCCTGGACTTCCCCAACATCGGGAACAATCTTCCTGCATCTAGCCTGTCCAACCCCATAAGAATTTTGTACGTTTCTATAAGATCCCCTCTCAATCTCCTAAATTCTAGCGAGTATAAGCCAAGTCTATCCACTCTTTCTTCATATGAAAGTCCTGACATCCCAGGAATCAGTCTGGTGAACCTTCTCTGCAATCCCTCTATGGCTATAATGTCCTTCCTCAGATTTGGAGACCAAAACTGTACGCAATACTCCAGGTGTGGTCTCACCAAGACCCTGTACAACTGCAGTAGAACCTCCCTGCTCCTATACTCAAATCCTCTTGCTATGAAGGCCAACATACCATTCGCTTTCTTCACTGCCTGCTGCACCTGCATGCCTACTTTCAATGACTGGTGTACCATGACACCCAGGTCTCGCTGCATCTCCCCATTTCCTAATCGGCCACCATTTAGGTAATAGTCTGCCTTCCCGTTTTTGCCACCAAAGTGGATAACCTCACATTTATCCACATTATACTGCATCTGCCAAACATTTGCCCACTCACCCAGCCTATCCAAGTCACCTTGCAGTCTCCTAGCATCCTCCTCACAGCTAACACTGCCCCCCAGCTTAGTGTCATCCGCAAACTTGGAGATGTTGCTTTCAATTCCCTCATCCAGTTCATTAATATAAATTGTAAATAGCTGGGGTCCCAGCACTGAGCCTTGTGAAAAGGACCCGTTTACTCCTACTCTTTGCTTCCTGTTTGCCAGCCAGTTCTCTATCCACATCAATACTGAACCCCCAATACCGTGTGATTTAGGTTTGTATCCTAATCTCTTATGTGGTACCTTGTCGAAAGCCTTCTGAAAGTCCAGATACAACACATCCACTGGTTCTCCCCTATCCACTCTACTAGTTACATCCTCGAAAAATTCTATAAGATTCGTCAGACACGATTTACCTTTCGTAAATCCATGCTGACTTTGTCCAATGATTTCACCACTTTCCAAATGTGCTGCTATCCCATCTTTAATAACTGACTCTAGCAGTTTCCCCACTACCGATGTTAGACTAACTGGTCTGTAATTCCCCGTTTTCTCTCTCCCTCCCTTCTTAAAAAGTGGGGTTACGTTTGCTACCCTCCAATCCTCAGGAACTACTCCAGAATCTAAAGAGTTTTGAAAAATTATCACTAATGCATCCACTATTTCTGGAGCTACTTCCTTAAGTACTCTGGGATGCAGCCTATCTGGCCCTGGTGATTTATCGGCCTTTAATCCATTCAATTTACCCAACACCACTTCCCGACTAACCTTGATTTCACTCAGTTCCTCCATCTCCTTTGACCCCTGCTATTTCCGGCAGATTATTTATGTCTTCCTCAGTGAAGACGGAACCAAAGTAGTTATTCAATTGGTCCGCCATATCCTTGTTCCCCATGATCAATTCACCTGTTTCTGACTGCAAGGGACCTACATTTGTTTTAACTAATCTCTTTCTCTTCACATATCTATAAAAACGTTTGCAGTCAGTTTTTATGTTCCCTGCCAGTTTCCTTTCATAATCTATTTTCCCTTTCCTAATTAAGCCCTTTGTCCACCTCTGCTGGTCTCTGAATTTCTCCCAGTCCTCTGGTATGCTGCTTTTTCTGGCTAATTTGTACGCATCATCATTTGCTTTGATACTATCCCTGATTTCCGTTGTTATCCACGGATGCACTACCTTCCCTGATTTATTCTTTTGCCAAACTGGGATGAACAATTTTTGTAGTTCATCCATGCAGTCTTTAAATGCCTTCCATTGCATATCCACCGTCAACCCTTTTAGAACTAATTGCCAGTCAATCTTGGCCAATTCACGTCTCATACCCTCAAAGTTACCTTTCTTTAAGTTCAGAACCGTTGTTTCTGAATTAACAATGTCACTCTCCATCCTAATGAAGAACTCAACCATATTATGGTCACTCTTGCCCAAGGGAGCACGCACAACAAGACTGCTAACTAACCCTTCCTCATTACTCAATACCCAGTCTAGAATAGCCTGCTCTCTCGTTGGTTCCTCTACATGTTGGTTTAGATAACTATCCCGCATACATTCCAAGAAATCCTCTTCCTCAGCACCCCTGCCAATTTGATTCACCCAATCTATATGTAGATTGAAGTCACCCATTATAACTGTTTTGCCTTTGTTGCACGCATTTCTAATTTCCTGTTTGATGCCATCCCCAACTTCACTACTACTGCTAGGTGGCCTGTACACAACACCCACCAGCGTTTTCTGCCCCTTAGTGTTTCGCAGCTCTACCCATACCGATTCCACATCCTCCAAGCTAATGTCCTTCCTTTCCACTGTGTTAATCTCCTCTCTAACCAGCAACGCTACCCCACCTCCTTTTCCTTTCTCTCTATCCCTCCTGAATATTGAATATCCCTGGATGTTCAGCTCCCAGCCTTGGTCACCCTGGAGCCATGTCTCCGTGATCCCAACTATATCATAATCATTAATTGCTATCTGCACGTTCAACTCATCCACCTTATTACGAATGCTCCTTGCATTGAGACACAAAGCCTTCAGGCTTGTTTTTACAACGCTCTTACCCCTTATACAATTATGTTGAAAAGTGGCCCTTTTTGATTTTTGCCCTGGATTTGTCGGCCTGCCACTTTTACTCTTCACCTTGCTACCTATTGCTTCCGCCCGCATTTTACACCCCTCTGTTTCTCTGCTCACCCATTTAAGAACCCCACCACCTCTTATTCTCTGTTTATTACTGTTTTCTTCTTTCCCCCCTACATGTTGGGTCTGAGTGCTTTCCTTCTCTGCCTCCTGCCTCACACACTGTCTAATAGCATTCTCTATTTGAGTCCCTCCCCCCAACCATTCTAGTTTAAAGTCTCCCCAGTAGCCTTTGCAGATCTCCCCGCCAGGATATCGGTCCCCCGCAGGTTCAAGTGCAACCCATCCTTTTTGTACAGGTCGAACCTTCCACAAAAGAGGTCCCAATGATCCAGAAATTTGAATCCCTGCCTTCTGCACCAGTCCTTCAGCCACGCATTTATCCTCCACCTCGCTCCATTCCTACTCTCACTGTCGCGTGGCACAGGCAGTAATCCCGAGATTGTTACCTTTGCTGTCCTTCTCTTTAACTCCCCTCCTAACTCCCTAAATTCTCCTTTCAGGACCTCTTCTCTTTTTTTACCTATGTCATTGGTACCTATATGTACCACGACCTCGGGCTCCTCTCCCTGCCCTTTCAGGATATCTTGGACTTGATAAGGAGAGAAAGGAAAGATAAGGGGCACCTTTTTCATCAAAGGGTATATAGAACGAGCTGCCAGATGAGATAGTTAAGGCAGGTAATTTAGTTTAGTTTAGAGAGACAACGCACAAAATAGGCCCTGGGCCTTTCAGCGCACTAGTGAGCCCCACCCACTATGGACATTTTACAATTTTATCAAGTCAATTCCAACTAACCCATATGTCTTTGTAGTGTGGGAGGAAACGGGAGCTCCCGGAGAAAATCCATGCAGGTCACGGGGAGAACGTACGGACTCCACACAGACGGCTCCCATAGTCAGGATCGAACCCGGGTCTCTGGCGCTGTAAGTCAGCAACTCTGGCTCTGTGCCGCACAGTACTCTAACAACATTTAAAAGACATTTGCACAGGTAATAATCAATAGGTGCAGGAGCAGGCCATTTGGCCCTTCGAGCCATTCAATGTGATCACGGCTGATCATCCCCAATCAGTACCCCGTTCCTGCATTCTCCCCATATCCCCTGACTCCGCTATTTTTAAGAGCCCTATCTAGCTCTCTCTTGAAAGCATCCAGAGAACCTGTCTCCATCGCCCTCTGAGGCAGAGAATTCCACACTCACCACTCTCTGTGAGAAAAAGTGTTTCCTCGTCTCCGTTCTAAATGGCTTACTCCTTATTCTTAAACTGTGGCCCCTGGTTCTGGACTCCCCGAACATCGGGAACATGTTTCCTGCCTCTAGTGTGTCCAAGCCCTTAACAATCTTATATGTTTCAATGAGATCCCCTCTCATCCTTCTAAACTCCAGAGTGTACAACCCTAGCTGCTCCATTCTCTCAGCATATGACAGTCCTGCCATCCCGGGAATTAACCTTGTAAACCTACGCTGCACTCCCTCAATAGCAAGAATGTCCTTCCTCAAATTAGGGGACCAAAACTGCACACAATACTCCAGGTGTGGTCTCACTAGGGCTCTGTACAACTGCAGAAGGACCTCTTTGCTCCTATATTCGATTCCTCTTGTTACAAACCAGGTACATGGATAGTAATGGGTTAGAGGGATATGGACCAAACATGGGCAGGTGGGACTAGTGTAGATGGGACATCTTGGTCATCAAGGGCAAATTGGGCCACAGGGCCTTCATCGGCGCTCAATGACAATATGTCTTGTGTATCATATCAATCTGACATCAACTTCCTGTCTTAATCTGCTGACATCTCACAGTTTGCTGACCCGTGCTGCATATTGGGAGCTAATTGACTCCAGCGAGTCGAGATCTGAACCCATAATCTGCCTCAGAAACATGTTTCACATCTGAGCTACATCTGACAAATGTACAGTACTGTGGCTGTTGGTAGGCAATTGAACAGTAACTTTGATCTTGCTGGTCTGTTCTTCACAACCCAGGTTCGATCCTGACCTTGGGTGCTGTCTGTGTGGAGTTTGCACGTTCTCCATGTGACCATGAGATTCCTCCAGTTGCTCCGGCTTTCTCCCCCATCCCAAAGATGGGTGAGTTTGTAGTTTAATTGGCCTTTGTAAATTGCCCCTAATGTGTAGGGAAAGTGGGATAACATAGAACTAATGTGAATGGGTGATCTATGGTTGGCGTGGACTTGGTGAGCCAAAGGGCCTGTTTCCTTGCTGTAGGAGTGGTTTAGGTGGGTCAATGTGCTATTTAAAATTTCATACTTTTTGTTTTGTTATAATATAAAATATACCTGAAAAACTAATTTGTTTAAAACAGTGCAACAGTATTCACATTGTCACTGCACACCAACTAGAAACGCTGATAATTTTAATGATTCACATACGAAACTAAAATTAAATCCAGTTCCACCAACCAGTTTGACCTAGTTTGGAATGAATGACAAAGCCTCAAATGCGTTGTCTTTGATCATTTCCAATGATTGCAGCATAAGAATAAGCCTGAAATTAAAATGCACAAATCAAAATGTCCTAAACAAGTATGTACTAGAATTCCAAATGGCACAATTTCACAGTCCCAACTGCAACTGGCCATAACCTGCTGCCTCCATCCAGTTATCCCGCAAACTGTCGTCCCTCTCCTTGCTCAGCCATCATCAACCTTATTGCCCCGAGGGCGCTTCCCACAGCTGACCTTGGGGAGCTGAAGGCAAAAACCGCCTTCTTCTTAACCGCCCTTTGTCCAGCATCCATCGCTGTCTCACTCCACCTCTTCACCGGCTCCCGGTCTTCTAGGGCGAGTGGGGGCCGGGCTCAGTGGCTTCCTTCCACCGGTTCTGCAGCAGGCGATCTAGACTGCAGCTCGCCATGCACGACTCGCCGACAGTACACATACAGTAGGGAGCCCATGTCATGGGGGGTTCAGGTAGATTAGCCCAATGTTTGGAAAATGGGGAGGAGATGACTGGTCCAGCACATGGAGATTACGATTAAATCAGGGACGTTAATAGAACCATTTGGAGAGAATGGGATCAAAGAGCAGGATCAGGAAAGAGTTGTCAGGGAAGCCAGCAACAGCAGACAGATAGATGGATTGGAGCCTAGGGCCTCAAAATCTAGGGGGCCTCCGGTCAAGGTGTTTGTTTCCCCAGAGTAAAAAAAAATCCCTATAAAAAAAAAAAAAATTGGAGCGCAATCAGCGTTTCCAATTTGACGGAAATTACCCGAAATTCTGGTTCCGGCCCGCTGGAGCTTTTGGGGGGAAAAGATTGCGACCATCGGCGCGTGCGCAGTTGGGGGAAGCCGGTGATGCAAAATGACGCTGTCTCTCCGCGCAGTGGGCCCGGGCAGGTTCAGATCTCCATTTGCACTCCACACAATTACCTCGATGCCTCGTGTCTACTCTAGGTAAGTAGTGGAATATTGCGTTGCGGTAGTGCCCGTTTCTCCAGGCCGGCGGGGGGGCTGCGGTGTCTGCGGCGCGGAGTCGGAGCCTCGCTGCGTGGGAGGGAGGGAGAGGGGGGGATGTGAGAGGGGGGGAGAGACAGTAGGGAGAGAGGGGGAGGGGGGGAGAGAGAGATGGGGAGGGAGAGAGGTGGAGGGAGAGGGAGGGGGAAGGAGGAGGGGGGGAGAGGGAAAGGGGGATTATTTTTAGTGAGATTGCAAAATTAAGGTAGATTTTAGAGCAATTATATTTTTTCCTCCATATGAATAATATCAAACAATTGGAACTGCTTTATTTTCCTTGATAACAATACTGAAAAATATGAATTCCATAGTTTGTGACTTTCTTTTTGCATCATATTTTTAATGTGCACACACTAACACAGTCGAACAGTAACAGGCAATCAAATCAACACACAAAATATTTTCTAAAAAAAGGTTTTATTTACTGCAAAAACTTACAGTGTTTTATTTGCAGTGTTTGCATACTCCTTTATAACATTTTACATAACATTTTACAGTACAACTTGATTATTAAAACAAGGGCAACTTCAATTCTTGATTTAGAAAAATGTATACAACAATAACCCCAGTCATCCCATTCCACCCACTCATTACTCTTGACTCAACCAAAATTATTTCTGAAATATTGGTCATAAATTTAGTGCAAAAATGCTCCAAAATAAGGCTCACAATGCACCAGAGAGCATCTAAAACCCCAGAGCTTCCAGGGCCGTTAAGTGGGCCCTGGACCCCGGCCGCAAGGGACTTTGAGCTTTGTGCTTGTGATATGCTCTGCGTGCACTTATTTCACATAATTTTTTTTTGTAATCCTGTCATGCCACCCCCCTTTTTGAAAAGCTTCGTACGGGCCTGGTGTATAATATTTTTGACACTGTCATAGGTCTTTCTTACATATGCTGTCACAACGCACTGTAGTCTCTAAACAACACTTCAGTAATTTTCCTTGCCCTCCATTTCAGAATAATAGTGTTTTAAGCTGATAACTCAACACTAGCACTGGCAATAAATAAATAAGTGCAGCTTTCCAGCCCCTTATCTCATTGGCCACGCTATGCTGCACATCGGTGTCAATTTGGTGGACTCTTCCATCTTCCTCTAGTCGTGGGGGTGGGGGATTGGGAGGGGCCTCACAAGTGGAATAGCCTAGGGCCTCTCTTCATCTAAATCCAGCACTGGCGACAGGCCATTTCACTATATTCAGTGTTTCCGCCCAGTGCTTTCCAGGTTGGTTGCCTAATTAACATGATTACGATAAATCCATGAGAGAAAAATAGTCATAATTTCTTCAAAGAATTCAGAAGATTTGAAGCTCTGTGCTTGTGAATTGATGTATTTTGTTGGCATAAATCTCTTTAGCTTGAAACATAATAGAATATGTTAAAAATAATTTTAAGATGTCTCTTGCAGGATCAGGTAAAACAGGTTGATGCTATCTCTGAAACTAAACTTTGTCAGGCACATGGCCAACCCAAAAATATAAACTAACCAAAGCAACATAATAACCTTTTTTGTAAACGTAATCTATTATTAACAAACGTTTTGAAGTGGAAAGGATGTGGTACCATATCCATCAGATGACAGATGGATAATACAGTGCCCTCCATAATGTTTGGAACAAAGACACATCATTTATTTATTTGCTTCTGTACTCCATAATTTGAGTTTTGTAATAGAAAAAAATCCCATGTGGTTAAAGTGCACATTGTCAGATTTTATTAGTGTATTTTTATACATTTTGGTATCACCATGTAGAAATTACAGCTGTGTTTATACATAGTCCCTCCATTTCAGGGCACCATAATATTTGGGCCACATAGCTTCACAGGTGTTTGTAATTGTTCAGGTGTGTTTAAATGCCTCTTTAATGCAGGTATAAGAGAGCTCTCAGTACACAGTCTTTCCATCACCTTTGGAAACTTTTATTGCTGTTTATCAACATAAGGACCAAAGTTGTGCCAATGAAAGTCAAAGAAGCCATTATGAGTGAGAAACAAGAAGAAAACTGTTAGAGACATCAGCCAAACCACAGGCTTACCAAAATCAACTGTTTAGAACATAATTAAGAAGAAAGAGAGCAGTGGTGAGCTTACTAATCGCAAAGGGACTGGCAGGCCCTCTCAGAGATGAACTGAGGCCCAGATCAATTTCAATTTTAGAGGCCCCCAAATCAAGATCCCTTTGAAGCAGACAGGCATGAGACCCATGCCAAATGGCACTCGTTGCCCCCCTCCTCTGATAAGGCCTGGGGACTGGCAGGCCAAGGAAGACCTCCACAGCTGATGACAGAAGAATTCTCTCTGGAATAAAGAAAAATCCCCAAATACCTGTCAGACAGATCAGAAACACTCTTCAGGAGTGGATTTGTCAATGACCACTGTCCGCAGAAGACTTCATGAACAGAAATACAGAGGCTACACTGCAAGATGCAAACCACTGGTTAGCTGCAAAAATAGGATGGCCAGGTTACTGTTTGCCAAGAAGTACTTAAAAGAGCAACCACAGTTCCGGAAAAAAGGTCTTGTGAACAGATGAGACGAAGATTAACATATTTGAATGATGGCAAGAGCAAAGTATGGAGTAGAGAAGGAACTGCCCGATCCAAAGCATACCACCTCATCTGTGAAACATGGTGGTGGGGGTGTTATGGCCTGGGTATGTATGGCTGCTGAAGGTACTGGCTCACTTATCTTCATTGATGATACAACTGCTGATGGTAGTAGCATAATGACTTCTGAAGTGTATAGACACATCCTATCTGCTCAAGTTCAAACAAATGCCTCAAAACTCATTGGCCGGCGGTTCATTCTACAGCAAGACAATGATCCCAAACATACTACTAAAGCAACAAAGGAGTTTTTCAAAGCAAAAAAATGGTAAATTCTTGAGTGGCCAAGTTAATCACCGATCTGAACCCAATTGAGCATGCCTTTTATATGCTGAAGAGAAAACTGAAGGGGACTAGCCACCAAAACAAGCATAAGCTAAAGATGGCTGCAATACAGGCCTGGCAGAGCATCACCAGAGAAGACACCCAGCAACTGGTGATGTCCATGAATCGCAGACTTCAAGCAGTCATTGTATGCAAAGGATATGAAACAAAAAATTAAACGTAACTACTTTCATTTACATGATATTGCTGTGTCCCAAACATTATGGTGCCTTAAAATGGGGAGACTATTTATAAACACTGCTGTAATTTCTACATGGAGAAACCAAATTGTATAAAAATGGCCTTTATTAAAATCTGACAATGTGTACTTTAACCACATGTGATTTTTTCTATTACAAATCTCAAATTGTGGAGTACAGAGGCAAATAAATGAATGATGGGTCTTTGTCCCAAACATTATGGAGGGCGCTGTAACTACACATTAACCATGTGCTTAGGAATCCAAATGGAGGAGTTTTTATCTCTATGTATCTCTATGAAAAATACTGGAAATGATTACGGATTAGGTCTCATGAAAAGCTTTTGCCTATTCAGAGCTACATTAATCTCTGATTTGTAGAAGCAGCTACCACTTCTATATTTATCCTATATCATCACCCCTATTAGAACAGGATGGCAGAAAAATATAATAGCATACTGAATCAGAAGTTACTTCCATAAAATGAGCAGAAATACACAAACACATTTATTATTTGGCTGCTAGAGATGCTAAAATAGCCCAAAGAATCCTCACTATTGAATTACTTTATTACAGGATGCCTAATGTTAATCAGTTAGGAAAAAACAAAGACAACAAATATAGTGGAGTACATTCTGAAGTTAGGAGATAAGAAGGAACATTTTATGGTCTTAAAACATTTTTAGCCATATTACCATCCCCTAATTCAAGTCCAATAATTTCAGATAAATGTCTGAGATATTTGGCTAAAAATCAAAATGTATTGCCATTAAAGCAGAAAGTGATGATGGAGTGTGTCCACAAGTTGTAATGACAATTGAATGCTATTTAACTGGATTCTCTATCTGGGTGGTGAAACTAGAAATTTAGCTCACACTTTTTTGTCATTTGTCAGGTTAATTAGCTCTACAAAGTTAATCGGAACAACTGGCTTTTGAGGTCTGAACGAAGACTAACTTCCCACTTTGAAAAATGGTTCTGCTTCGCATTGCTGAAAAATTGCTACTAATTCAGCAATGAAACTTCTCATCACAAAACCTTCCAGAGTATTGTTGACACAACAAAAGTGTTTGATGTCACATTTGAGCATCAGCATTGAAAGTTATGTTCTACTGCCTATTGTTGAATTTTCCACCATCATCTTCTTAGACAGTGCCTTAGGAGCGATCACTTGCCAGTTCTTTCCCCAATCATCATGTTATTTCACTTCTTCTCTTTCAGAGCTGTTGAAGGTCCCCACCCAAAAAATCCAACTGTCTATTTTTCTCCACACATGACCCATTAAGTACCACCAGCAGATTGTTGCTCCAGATTCCAGCATCTGTAGTTTCCCGAGTTCCTTCTGACTTATTTTCATACTGGTCTTATGCACTCTTGAAGAAGTTGATGAGGCCAATATGGGAACCACAGATTCTTCCGTAGATGAGCAGGTGCCCAATGGGGCAGTGGGTGAGTAGATTGTGAGGTGCGAGTAGCCTGCGCTTGGTCTCACCGATGTAGAGCAGTTGAAACCTAGACCAGCGGATGCAATAGATGAGGTTGGAGGAGGTGCAGGTGAACCTCTGCCGCACCTGGAAAGACTGCTTAGGTCCTTGGATGGAGTCGGGGGGGGGGGGGGGGGTTAAATCCACAAGTGTAACATTTCCTGTGGTTGCAAGGGAATGTACCAGGGTAGGGGGTGTTTTGGGTGGGAAGGGACAAATTGACCAAGGAGTTACGGAGGGAGAGGTCTCTGCAGAAAGCCGAAAGGAGAGATGGGAAGATGTGGCCAGTGGTGGGTTCCCGTTGGAGGTGGCAAAAATGACGGCGGATTATCTGTTGTATGTGACGACTGGTAGGGTGGAAGGTGAGGAAAAGGGGGACTCTGCCCTTGTTACGAGTGGGGGGGGAAGGGGAGTGAGAACAGAGTTATGGGGTATAGAAGAGACCCTGGTGAGAGCCTCATCTATAGTCGAAGAGGGGAACCCCCGTTCCCTAAAGAATGAGGACATCTCCGATGCCCTGGTTTGTAAAATGTGTTTAGCATACACTGAAGTTCATCAGCGGAAAAACCAGAACAATATTTATTCCAGCATAGGTAGCCTGCCTGTGGTTCCCTGTTGACTTAAAAAAAATCCTCTACTGTTTATATTTAAAGGGAATAGTACCAAACCTAAAACAAAATGAGAGTTTCTATTTGACATGCTGCCAATTGTCCATCACTTCTTGCATTTTCCACCTGTTAGAGATTTCTGTCATGCTTTGAAATGTAGATTCGGCTCATTGTAGCCAACCATAGCTCTTAATGGCTTATTCCAATCATGGGAATCTTTCTTTGTGCTCTTTACGAAGTTGCCCAATAACTTAATTCCCCTGAAATTCAGCACTCTTGCCACATAGGTCAGAAGAGTTAGCTCTGTTTATTAACATAGCTAAGGAGGCTTAGACAAATACTTTGATGGATGTTCTAAAGAATGTATATATGTTTGGGATTGAGACAGGGGAGATTATTATACATGAATACATCATTCCCATCAGATTCTGTGTGAATTAAATAATATACACATACCGTATTTCCCGGCAATGAAGACGCACCTGCGTCGAAGACACACCCCCATTTTGAGTTGCTAAATTTTGAAAAAAGGCTGGTGGGACAGGATCAAGGGTTTGGTTTAGTCAGTAGAAAGGAAGATGTGAAACACCTTCAAGGAGGCAATGAGGACTGGGGAGCCTCCATCTTTGCCTGTCCCACAATGCACTGTGGAGTTCAGGTCTGAGGGACGGGGACTTCCTGGCTCAGGGAGATCACATAACGGGGAGAGAGAGAGAAGCCCGGGACGGAGCAGCCAGCCTTCCGCCCAGTAGCGACCTGCCAACCACCACCTCCACCGGTTGCGCCTGTGTAGCTCGCAGCCACCCGAGCTACTTCCCACCCCGGCCATAATGCGGTGGCTCCGTGCCCCGGACGCAGCGGTGAGTGAGTTGTTGGCATGATCTCAGACCCCTCCTTCTCAACGCTCCTGCCCTCCCTGCAACTTTACCCCTGGCGGCCCAGCCAAGTTTACTACTTTGTGCAGCCCAGGCCGTGCTGACCCGGGCCAGACTGCCCACACGCTGTGGAAAGGAACTCTTCCCCCTCCCCTCCCCCAGCAGTGCTGTCCTTTTACAGCCACTTCCCACTTCACACAGTTCCAGGGTCGAATGCGTGGCAGGTTCCGCGGAGCAGTTGCTACGAAAGTGGCATTGCTCGGCCTAACCTTCAGCCTCCAAGACACAGGTAAATTTTCAGGCCTTATTTTAGAGTAAAAAAATAGCGTCTTGGATGCCGGGAAATACGGATATATTAAATTTGAGGCTCGAAACATGCAAAATATTCATTGATTATTTATAAAGGAAATCCTGTAAGTTTTCCAGACAATCTTGTTGTTACATGATGAACATAAACAAGCTAGTAATGATGGAAATCTCATATAAAAGCAGAAAATTTCAGAAACAGTTAGCAAAAGGAAAACAGCGATAATTTCTTAGGTTAAAGTTCCTTCATTAAGGTCAAGTTTCCGGTCTTAAAATAGGCATCTTTTAAAATATTTTTATAAATCTTCCCCTACCCCCATCCCTTGTTTTCAGTAAGTGACCTTATATCAAATGAGATAAGAGGTGTTTGAAGTTCAAGAATTCAGACACCACAAATCATCTGGCAGCAGCAATTCCTGGCATCTCATAACGTTCTGAGACTAGGATTACCTACAGCAGGCACCTCAGAACAATGGAAAAATCACACCAAGGCTGACCAACAAAGTAAATCTATAAGAGTGTCCTTTCTCGGGCTAACACTCTCAGCACGAATGTTCTTGTTACATTCAATTGGCTTGCTTCTTTATACATATATCCAACTAGCCTCCTGAAACAGGTACATTATTCCAAACTCTGTCATGGGTTTAAATTTAAAAAGTGAACAGAGGAAAAGATTGAGGTTTGTGTTGAAATCATCTTTGAAGAAATGCAACATCTCTATTGTATCCTGGCAATCTCTCAATACGATGCCTCAAAGTAGAGAAGCAGCATTTGAAATGCATTGAGAACCTCAAATCTGTGCACTGGGAGCCAGTGCACAACAGCCCTGAGAAAATGAACATAAACAAGCTAGAACCACAGGCAGGCTACCTATGCTGGAATACATATTGTTCTGGTTTTTCCGCTGATGAACTTCAGTGTATGCTAAACACATTTTACAAACCAGGGCATCGGAGATGTCCTCATTCTTTAGGGAACGGGGGTTCCCCTCTTCGACTATAGATGAGGTTCTCACCAGGGTCTCTTCTATACCCCATAACTCTGTTCTCACTCCCCTTCCCCCCACTCGTAAGAGCAGAGTCCCCCTTGTCCTCACCTTCCACCCTACCAGCCGTCACATACAACAGATAATCCTCCGACATTTTTGCCACCTCCAACGGGATCCCACCACTAGCCACATCTTCCCATCTCTCCTTTTGGCTTTCTGCAGAGACCTCTCCCTCCGTAACTCCTTGGTCAATTTGTCCCTTCCCACCCAAAACACCCCCTACCCTGGTACATTCCCTTGCAACCGCAGGAAATGCTATACTTGTCGCTTTACCTCTCCCCTCGACTCCATCCAAGGACCCAAGTAGTCTTTCCAGGTGAGGCAGAGGTTCACCTGCACCTCCTCCAACCTCATCTATTGCATCCGCTGCTCTAGGTTTCAACTGCTCTACATCGGTGAGACCAAGCGCAGGCTTGGCGATCACTTTACCCAACACCTCCGCACAGTTCTCATTATCCAACCTGATCTTCCGGTGACTCAGCACTTCAACTCCCCCTCCCATTCCGAATCCGACCTTTCTGTCCTGGGCCTCCTCCTTGGCCAGAGTGAGTCCCACTGCAAATTGGGCGAGCAGCACCTCATATTTCGCTTGGGTAGTTTACACCCCAGCGGTATGAACATTGACTTCTCCAATTACAGATAGTCCTTGCTTTCTCCTCCCCTTCCCAGCTCTCCCACAGCCCAGTCTCCGCTTCTTCCTTTCTTCTTCCCGCCCCACCCCACATCAGTCTGAAGAAGGGTCTCGACCCAAAACGTCATCGATTCCTTCGCTCCATAGATGCTGCCTCACCCGCTGAGTTTCTCCAGCATTTTTGTCCACCTTGCCCACCATCAGATTTTAACTGATCACTTTGGTGAAGGCCAATCAAATATCATTTGAACTAGACACAAAATGCTGGAGTAACTCAGCGGGACAGGCAGCATCTCTGGAGAGAAGGAATGGGTGACGTTTCGGGTCGACACCCTTCTTCAGAGTGATGTCAGGTGAGAGATAGATAGATAGATAAGGAAGAGTCAAGGTGTGAAAACAGGGCAAAGAAAATGGAGATCAAGGAAAATGTAGAATAGATCATTGTTAGCTGGGAGAAGGCAACAACAAAGCAGACAGAGATAAAATGTTGTCAGAGACAGTAAGACTGGTCAGAGAACTGGGAAAGGGAAGGGATGGGGAAAGAGAGGGAAAGCAAGGGTTACTTGAAGTCATTTGAACTAGGTTAGCAGTATTGCATATATTGTGACTTGGTAATAGATTAAGAGGCAAAATAACAACGATCTTTTGGCTGGAGTTGAGTCATATTACCACATAATCATGGAAAAACATGTAAATACATGTGGAATACTTTTTGCTAAATCTTGTACGCATTACGTCACTCAATAGATGACAGGTCAACAGCCGTGCATATAATAGAGCGAACCTGCACCATGAAATTAAAATCAGATTACTTTTTATTATTGTTGATTATGTGCACAAGTGCAATTTGTCTTTCACAGAATGGGTGTAAATTTGGCAAGATAGGCTTTGATTGTCCATCCCCAATTGTACCCTAACTGATTGACCTGATATATAATGTCAACAGGTAGTAAATCTGTGAGATGAGTCTTTAGTCATGTATAGGCCAGCCCAGACAGCAGATTTCCATCATGAAGAGTAGCAGTCAACCAAATTGGTGCATGGAAGGACAGGGGTATTACAATTGAAGAAGCATATGTGTGGAACTAAGCCAGCAGAATCACAGAACAGTTACAACTGGCAAGGAAGTTACCGTCTTTCAAATCTTTACTTGGATAATGTGCAAGTGCTTGAAATGTGCGATTTTCCCATCCAATCCCCATGGCTTTGCATTTTTTTTCCCTTTCAGATACTTATTCCCTTCCCTTTAGAATAATACAATTGAATCTCCACTACCACTGCAGACAGTTCATGCCAGAGCCTAATTATTTGCTGCATTAAAAATGTTTCACTCATGTCATCTGGTTATTTTGTCCAGCACATTCATTCTAAATCCTTTGGTTTTGTACCCCCTACGAATGGAGAGTTTTTTCCTATCTGTTCTGTCTAGATCCTTCGTGATAGCAAATACTACTCTCCCTTTGAAATCTTCTGTAGCCTCTTAAGATGTAACAAGTTAAATAGTACAGGTGAAGTTCTGCTGATGTAAAAACTGGCCACTATTAATACAGAGAAAGACGTGTTTTGATTTTCACTTATGTTTAAGAACTAAAACATCTTGTGTAAGTTAGAATCATTGTTATGCTCATCGATACTGATAATTTGTAATATTATTAATAAACTTTTTTTTCTTTAGCTATATCTATTTTCTGTCCACCATAGAAGAAAATTTCTAATTTGAATTTCTTCCAGCTGATTTATTTTTTATTTCTAAAATAAAAATCATGGGATACCAAAATACTAAAGTTATCAACTTTAATTTCGATTGGAGCAGAGCTTTGAAAATGAAAAAAAAAACATGAATGCATTTTGTTCCGTCCCCTCTGGCCTCTTCTCAATTCAAGCTCTAAGATTTGGAGTCCTCAATTGCTTCCTTTGTAATGCTGCCCAACCACTCCAATATTTGACCCTAGTTGTTTCTTGTCACCCTGGTTACAATAAAATTTAATTAATCTAGCACACACAAACTGGTACAATTTCTAAACTAACGCACTTTTAATACACATTTTTTAGATGTTACATAGAATATTGGAACAGTATAGCACAGGAACAAGCCCTTTGGCCCATCATGTCTGTGCCAACCACAATGCCAGTCTAACTAATCAGATCTGCCTGCATTTGGTCTATATCCTGTTATTTCCTGCCTGTTCATGTATCTGCCTAAATGACTCTTAAATGTTGCTATCACATTTCGTTCTACCACTTCCTCTGGCAGCATTCCTGGCACATACCACTTCTATGTTTTAAAATGTTCAACCCTGGAGAAAATTACTTATAACATATACATTTATTAGGTTGCCCATCAGCCTCTGATGCTGCAGAGAAAACAATCCAAGTTTGTCAAACTTCTTATACCTAATTCAGGCAACATCCTGGTAAACCTGTCCCGCTGAGTTACTACAGCATTTTGTGTCTATTCTGGTAAACCTCTTCCGCAGCATCTCTGAAGCCTCCACATCTGGTGTGGTGACCAGAACTGCATACAATATTCCAAATGTGTCCTAATCAAAGTTTTATACAGATGTAACATGACTTGCCAACTTTGATGCTCATTTACCCAATTGATGAAGTCCAGTAACCATACATGTGCTTTACCATCAAATCTAATTGTGATACCACTCTCAGGAATACATGGATTTGCATCCCAAGATCCTTCAAAACATCACTGCTCCTAAAGGTCCTGCCATTTACTGTATATTTTTGTATTTGAACTCAAAATGCATAAGTTCACATTTTCTGGATTTAATTCTATTTATCTGCCCAAATTGCCAACTGATCTATATCCTACGGTATCTTTTACACAACTCAACCAAATTTCAAAAGGACACAAAATGCTGGAGTAACTCAACAGGCCAGGTAGCATCTCTGAGAACATGGAAAAGTGATGTTTCAGGTCAAGACCATTTAGAACATTGAGTCTATGGCAGGTAATGGTGGGTATGGGCGAGGGGGTGTTTTCATGGGCAGATGGTTGGAACAAAGGCCAGAGATAAAAAGCAGAAGACATGAGACAGTAGAAACAAAGAAATGCTGATGCTGATTAATACACAAAAGAACGCAAAGTGCTGGAGTAATTCAGCAGATCAGCAGCATCTCTGGAGAACATGGATAGGTGATGTTTCGGGTCAAGACCCCTCTTCATATAGGAGAGATAGGATTAATGAGTTGCAAATTATAAAACCAGGGAGAGAAAAGTAGCGGCTGGGGTGCGATGGGAGAAGGAAGGGAGAAATAGGTCGGAGTCCAGGTGGGGCATAGGGGAGGGGGGCAGGGGAGAGGGATGTGAGAGAATTAGTTAGAGGTTCCCTAAAATTGGAGAATTCAATGTTCATAATTTTGGGTTGCAAACTACCCAAGCATAATTTGAGCCACTGTTCCTCCAGTTCACATGCAGCCTCACTGTCAATGGAGAAGGCCCAGGACAGAAAGTTGGGAAGCAGAGTTAAAATAGTTAAGAGCCTGTCCCACTTGGCCGTCATTTACGCGACAGGCCGGTAGTGACTGATGCACGTCGGTCGCGCGCGTCATCATGCGTCCGCACAGCTGTCTGGAACACGTGACGTCATTTGAAGAGAGACACAAAATGCAGGAGTAACTCAGCGGGACTGGCAGCATCTCTGGAGAGAAGGAATGGATGATGTTTCGGGTCGAGACCGAGCACAAGTTTCTGTGAAACAGTGGTCAAGTCTACGCTTGTTCTCACCAACGTACATCATATCCGGTATAGATAGAGTTGTAAAGAAAGCATAAAGTATGCTTGCTTTCATTGCTCGGGCCATTGAATATAAGTCAGGAAGTTATGATGCAACTTTATAGGACATTAGTTAGGCCACATATGGAGTTTTGCATACAGTTCTGGTGGCCCCATTATATGAAGTATGTGGAGGGTTAGGAGAGGGTACAGAGGATGTTTACCAGAATGATGACTGGATTAGAGGTCCTTGGCTATAAGGAGAAGTTGGACAGACTTGGAATATTTTTTTCTTTGGAACACCAGAGGTTGACAGGAGACCTGATAGAAATATATAAAATAACGAGAGGCATCGAGAGGGTAGACAGTCAGAACCTTCTTCTTCGGGTGGAAATGTGCAGGACAAGTGCTGAACATGCAGCCAGGTGTGGTGGTGATGGAGGCAGAAACTATTGTGTTGTTTGAGTGTCATTTAGATAGGCACATGGATATCAGGGAATGAGGGATTTGGATCATGTGGCCTGTTGCTGTGCTGTACTCAATGTTCTAAACAAAATATCCTGATATTAGTGTTAGTACATTTGAACAAATGGTTGTTTAGAAACCTGCTGATTTATCATTCATATTTTAAGCTAAGAGTATTTGTAGGACAGTTGTAAAGAGTGTTTGGGTACTCTTACTGTTCTTAATGGCTGCTCAGTATAAAAATAAGCACACTTTATATCCAGCAGAAGTAGGTCAAACATAAGAACGCCCTAAAAGGTAATGCAAGGCAATATTAGTCATCGCTAAGCCACCCACTAACTGTCTAATGAAGACAGGTTTGTTTGCAGACTTTGGCAATAGAAGCCGATTACTAACGATACAATTTTACCTAAAAATACAGTGCACTGTTATAAATTGGGTGAGACACATTATGGAGCATGTCCATAATGCCCATTCCCATTCTGCTGGATGCAATAGTACACCGGTGAAATTTCTAGATCAGTATCTGGAGATGTGGAAGAATGAACATGAAGCTACCATGGCAGCTTGGGGAAAAAAAAAAAGATAAAAGGAAGTCTGGAATTGTATTAGTAATAGGGGGGGGGGACGGACGCGGACGCGGACGCGGACGCGGACGCGGACGCGGACGCGGACGCGGACGCGGACGCGGACACACACACACACACACACACACACACACACACACACACACACACACACACACACACACACACACACA
The DNA here is from genome assembly GCA_038087875.1 of Malacoraja senta. Lineage (NCBI taxonomy): Eukaryota > Metazoa > Chordata > Chondrichthyes > Rajiformes > Rajidae > Malacoraja > Malacoraja senta. The sequence goes on along the minus strand of CM076000.1, from coordinate 1,049,723 downwards.
CACACACACACACACACACACACACACACACACACACACACACACACACACACACACACACACACACACACACACACACACACACACACACACACACACACACACACACACACACACACACACACACACACACACACACACACACACACACACACACACACACACACACACACACACACACACACACACACACACACACACACACACACACACACACACACACACACACACACACACACACACACACACACACACACACACACACACACACACACACACACACACACACACACACACACACACACACACACACACACACACACACACACACACACACACACACACACACACACACACACACACACACACACACACACACACACACACACACACACACACACACACACACACACACACACACACACACACACACACACACACACACACACACACACACACACACACACACACACACACACACACACACACACACACACACACACACACACACACACACACACACACACACACACACACACACACACACACACACACACACACACACACACACACACACACACACACACACACACACACACACACACACACACACACACACACACACACACACACACACACACACACACACACACACACACACACACACACACACACACACACACACACACACACACACACACACACACACACACACACACACACACACACACACACACACACACACACACACACACACACACACACACACACACACACACACACACACACACACACACACACACACACACACACACACACACACACACACACACACACACACACACACACACACACACACACACACACACACACACACACACACACACACACACACACACACACACACACACACACACACACACACACACACACACACACACACACACACACACACACACACACACAAATTTTCCATTGAACCAGGCAATTTAATGGGGAGCATGGAAGGTAGGGCTCCAGCAAGTCAGAAAGGAACGAGGGGGCCCAGCGAGTCAGAGAGAGTGCGACATTTGAGACCTGGTGAGTGGAAGGAAATGACAGAATTTGACAAATGCAAGTCAAAAAGGCAGGAGCCATAGCCCCACAAAGTAGTTAGGGAGCAAAGGCAAACATTACCTGGTGAGTCAGGTGCCAAACAATTGGCATTTCCAATTGGTCTGATGGAGGATTCGGTTTCACTGCACCAATTAAAATTATAGCAATGAGAGAGAGAAACAACTGTGGAAAAACAATCCCGAGAGAAATTATTTGAAAAAATTAGTTAGTGTGGAAGCACAAATTATGACTTGAAAAGGAAGAGTCTGACATCTGGTGTGTGAACAAAGAATGCATAAATAAATCACTCAATAAAGCTTAAAATGTGGTCATTAAATGTGAGTGAACTAGATTATGTGATTGCATCTCTTTCCAATGAGAGAGTCCTCAGGGCCCTCTTGGATAGAGAATACCATACATATACTACTCTCGGTGAAGATGGGTTTTTTCTTGTCCCCATCCTGAATGGCTGGTCCCTTATTTTGCAATCCCTGATTCTAAACACACCATCTGTTGTGCATTCACCCCATCAATCTCCATAAGAATTTTTGTATTTCCACGAGTTCTTCTCCCATTGTTCCAACTGCTAGCCAGTACAATACCAGTCTTATCTACTTCTCATACATAAAACCTTTCCAAAATTACACAGGGAGACCAGACACATGCTTGATGTAAAGTTTTAATCAGCAGTGCTTCTTATGTTTATTATGTTATCCAAAACCTAACATGTGAACCAAGTCATGTATCAAAATGATGCAGGTTCTGAAGTGGTGCATTCTCTGTAGAAAGATAATTATTCCCTGTGCCTTGTATATATATTAATAACATTAAGTCATTGCTGCTGTGATTAGGTAGATGTAAACATATTATTCCTACCTTGCAAAAAAAAGTTGATCAGCAGTAGATGCCCCCAAATTTCCACTTTTGCAAGGACAATTATTGCTCAATTTATCTTTGTCATATATCATTGCTTCTGATGGTTTATTCAATTTTACAAGTTTGGCCGAGGGACTTTTCATAATTGACAAGAAAAGACGCATGTCTACTTGGTCTCAAAATTCAAGAGGTGACACATTCATTTACAAATTCCACATATGGGCTGCATTTGAACTGAAATTCATGTTTAGGCCCACAAATTGGCAAAACAAGTCCAGAAAAAAAATCAATGCATACTTTAATCAAATATATAAACTAGTGCTAGAATGGGTATTAAATGAAATGCAACATCAGCAGGCAAAAATAATTATGAAAATCATAAATTATGAACATGGCATTATATCTCAATTTCATGGTTTTACTTAATTCCACAAATTTTAATGTTTTAGAGACAATCTATTTGCTGATTAAAAATTAAGAGTGTGCTCTCTGGCTATAAATCTTTAAGAAAATACACCCACACAAGAGGAAGCCTTTGAAAATAAATTGAAAGAATGAAATCACTCCCTGGTTTTTAATGAGTTTTATTGGTGCACAAAATGCAACGTTCTGTTTGGAGACTGATGGTGTTGGTAATAAGATCAATCGGTGCTGTTCATGTGTGGTGAAGGGCAATTAAACAACAGTCATCCCATAGCCAATAATAAACCACACTCTTTCAAATGTTATTTGCAACAGAAATCAAAAGCTTCCCTTGTTAATTCTGTGAATAACTACCCATTGACTCAGTTACCAACTGTCAATGAAAGGTTAATTTTCATTTATATAGGCATTATTTCAAAAAAGGACATTTAAGAAATTACTATTCCTCCTAAGTATTTACATAAGGATTTATCAGAAACAAAAAAGTGACATAGAAGGGAAACTGATTTGACAGGTAAATATATTATCAGAAAAAAAAGTAATAAAGCTACTCATAAGGAATAGGAGTAGAATTAGACCATTCAGCCCATCAAGTCTATTCTGCCATTCAATCATGGTCGATCTATATCTCCCTCTGAAGCCCATTCTCCTGTCCAGTTCTCCCTATAACCTTTGACACCTGTACTAATCAAGAATCTATCTATATCTGCTTTAAAAATATCCACTGACTTGGCCTCTACAGCCTTCTGCGGCAAAGAATTCCTCAGACTCACCACCCTCTGACTAAAACAATTTCTCATTTCCTTCCTAAAAGGCCTTTAATTCTGAGGCTATGACCTCTAGTTCTAGACACTCCCACTAATGGAAACATCCTCTCCACATCCAAGCTTTTCACTATTCTGTATGTTTCAATGAGGTTCCCCCCCCCCTAATTCTTCTAAACTCCTGCGAGTACAGACCCAGTGCCGACAAACGCTCATCATAGGTTAACCTACTCATTCCTGGGAATCACACCTGAGATTCTGATGATATTTGGGTTCGCTTCAATGACAACATACTGAATATTTTTTCTAAAATGTAGCTAGCCCAGGACACTTAAATTTACATACTTAAAACATCTCAAGACAGTGTAAAATGTTAATCAGGGGGCGAAATACAATATTTTGGTTATATTGAGGCTCTCGTTAGGAAGGAGCATACCACAAATTAAGGCACAGGAAATGTAGTACACTTAAGGCAGCAATCGGGAGGGCAAAAAGAGGAGATGAAATGGAGCTGACAGGCAAGGTAGAGATTTTATATGCACGTTAAGAGTTAAATGGAGGCTAAAGATGGCACCAGTCCCCCAAAGAATCACACAGCCATGAAAGATAGGGGATATATTAAAGAAATATACTGGAGGAGAAAATTACAGAAACCAAGGAATTGAGGCATACGAGGTGTGATGTATTAGATCATATCGCAATTAATGAAGAGGTGTTACTGGTGGTTTTAACACACATTAAAGTAGATAAATCCCAAGGCCTTTGGATTTGAAAAGGTCACCAAGAGGATTGATGAGGGCAGGGCAGTGAACATTGTCTATGTAGAATTTAGGAAGACCTCTGACTAGCTTATATGGTAGGCTAGTCTGGAAGGTTAGATTACATTGAATGCAAAGTGAGCTAGCCAATTGGATTCAGAAGTGTATCCATGGAAAGAAGGTGTCCATGGATAGTTGTTTTCCAAATGGAGCCCCATATCCAGTGATGTGCCGCAGGGATTGAAGCCGTTGTCGTTTGTTATCTGCATTAGCGATTCGAATGACAAAGTTAACATTCACAGATTATACCAAAATTGGTAATTTGGTGGACAGTGACGAAGGATATCCAAGTTTACAACAGAATCTAGATTTGTTGGAAAGAGTTTAGAAATGGCAAATGGAATTTAACTAAGAAGTGACATATTATTACACTTTGGTATGTCAAACTAGGGCAGGACTTACAATAAATGGTCGAGCCCTGGAGAGTGTTGCTGAACAGAGAGATCGGGATGGACAGGTGCATGGCTTCCCAAAAGTGGTGGTTCAGGAGGACAGTGTGGTGAAGGCAGCATTTGGCACACTTGACTTCATTGGATGGTTGAGTACAAAAAATTGGGACATTATGATACAGCTGTACAAGTCATTGGCAAGAGTACAATTGGAATACATTCCGTGGATCTGGTAACCCAGCTACAGGAAGGATGTCATTAAATTGGAAAGGGTGCAGAAGAGATTCACCAGAATGTTACTAGGCCTCGAGTTACAGGGAGACACTGCGACTTTTCTCCTTGGACAGGAGTGAGGGGTGAACTTTTTGAAGTATCCAAAATCATGGATACAGTGAACACTCAAATCTTCCTTCCCCTCTCCCCACCAGCTAGAGTAGAGGGTTCTAAAATTAGAGGGCATAAGTGTAAAGAATCTATAACGAGGCATCGTTACTTTACTATCTTTATTCATACTGGAGCATTACATATTGCACTAGCTGTACGTGGTCTGTCACAGGAACTAGAGAGCGATCTGTGGGTGGGGAGGTTGTAGTTATACTTGTGATATGGGGAGTGGTTAGTAGGTATGAGGTCACTATGTTAAAGGCACATGCATATATCATCTACATCCTTCCCCTCCGAATCGACAGGCAAATACAATGGTGACAGGGCGACCACGGCTCATGCGCTAGGATGGTTAAACAAAATCGCCATAGCGGACAGGCGGTTTGACAAGACGTCCCGACCGGGTTCGCGTCTCGCCATCCTCCCTTCCGGCAGGAGGAAGAGGCACTGATGGGGACAGACGAACCTGAAAGGGGGAAACGGGAGGAGACGGAGGAGACCGCGGCACCAAACCCGGAGGTGATGCGGGATCAGGAGCGGGCAGTGCGCGGGCAGGCGAGCGAGGACTAGTCGGAGCAGGGTGGGACGGAAGGAGTTGAGGAGGTGCAGAAACAGACTGTGCATCGAAATAGCACTGGGAGCTGAGCTCACTATCAGTTTGCAGAAGGTTGTTTAAATTTCCCCTCGGAGCAGCGACAGGCTTCCCACAGGAGCGACAGGCCGCAGCAAAATGGTTCAATTTCTTGCAGACATTACACGTTTTACCCAAGGCAGGGCACACATTGTATTGATGAGTGGTGAAGTTGCAATTAGGGCACCTTTCCCGGGTACCTCTCCCTGGAGCAGTACCGAACCCCGGGGCACGCCCCCCTCGAGCAGCGAGCGACCCTGGGGGCCGCGACCGGGGCGTGTTCATCAGATGACTGGGAGTGCTGGCAAAGTTAATCGCCTGTTCAGCCGGTGACACCGCCGAGGTGACAGCTTCAGCTAAGCGAGTGGCGTGCATCGCATCGTTAAAAGTCAGATCCGGCTTGCGCAGAAGTTCGGCCCTGAGCTTATCATCGCGGAGACCGTAAACCAGAAGGTCCCTGATAATCTCATCGGGGGTCCACGTGTGGAGGCGGCAGCGCCTGGCCAGGTGGCGCAGCCCAGAGACATAGTTCTCAGCATTTTCCCCAGGGAGCTGACGCCGCGCGAACAGTTTAAAACGTTCTAAGATGCAGTTTGTTGGGATATCACAAATAGCATCAAATTTAGCCACCAGACATACCGGGTCCCGAGCTGATTCTCCAGCAGCGTATCCCACTTCTGACACCATGTAAAGAATCTATAACGAGGCATCGTTACTTTACTATCTTTATTCATACTGGAGCATTACATATTGCACTAGCTGTACGTGGTCTGTCACAGGAACTAGAGAGCGATCTGTGGGTGGGGAGGTTGTAGTTATACTTGTGATATGGGGAGTGGTTAGTAGGTATGAGGTCACTATGTTAAAGGCACATGCATATATCATCTACAATAAGCTCAAGGTGAAAGGGGAGACATCCAAGAGGGACTTCAGGGTCAAACCTTTCACTCAGAAAATAGTGCATAAATGGAACAAGCTGCCAGAGGAAGCTATAGAAGCAGAAACAATTACAACTTACAAATACAAAGACATATGGATAGGAAGGTTCCAGAAATGGGACTAGTAAATGTTAACTTGGCTGGCATGAACAAAGTGGGCCAAAGGGCCCGTTTCTATGCTGTACAGCTCTTTGATTGGAAGACTCAATGAGTAATTTTTAAAGTTGAATTTAGTTTAAAAAAACAACACTTCTCTTCCTAATTATGACGGAACAAAGAATTCATTCCTATTTTGGAACAAGACATGAAAATCAATTCAACAATGCAAGAACAAACTAGTCCATCTGTCTCTCCCCAATCACTTCCATGGATGTGAATCACATGGCTTCACGCTTACTGTTGGTGAAACACAAGTGAAAATATCCCACTTGTTCCATAAATGCTGGTAGCAATCTGGTTCACTGACCAGGTTCTCATGTAAAGTAGCAAGGCAAATTTGTGGCATAATTGACTACTGTGTGCTCTCAGATAAACACAATATCATTCTTGCCCAATGAATGACAGAGCACTTCCTCCTGGCATTACTAGCCATTTTTATATTATTCGTATACTGGAAGCACTGAATTTATTCCAAATAACTCCACAGATGCTTTCAGGTAACAGTCAGAATGGGCGTTACTGCTGAAGTATGAGCATCAACAATAAGTATTGACAGGCTCTCTTACCGATCTAGAGTGGACCATGCATTAGAATTGCCCAATTTACAAAATATTGTTTTACACCAGAAATTATTCAATTTTGATCAACTGGGGGTTCTTCCACAACACATCACTCCAATACATGCATCTATAGAAGGGTCCATATCCTATGATTTGCTTAAGAGACCAAACAAATACAAAGTAACATTTTGAGGATCTCAAACCAAAACGTTGCCGGTCCATTCCCTACACAGATTTGCCTAACCCATCGAGTTCCTCCAGCACTTTGTGCTCTGATCAAGATTCCAGTATCCTCAGTTGCTTGTGTCTCCTATACACACAATATCATTATAACTAGCGACTGCCCAGATATACATAGAAGCACAATTGATGTTTCTTTGTTCTCAATCTCAGTTTTTGGTAATGATGATCAATAATGCTTCTTTTATTGTGTACAAATATGCTGAAAGATGCAATTTGTAGCATTGTGTTATTAAAACTTCCTTTGAAATAACAACTGTAGTGTACATCAACACCTCAAATTGACATCTACTGCTCATAATATTTAACTAGCGGGTATCTCTCTTTAGGCAGACCCTCTTGTTCCAAGAGTTGATGGTTAATGCAGGGCCGACAAACACAAATCGAGCAAAATTGCTTTACAAGATAGAAATGCGAACAGTTTGGAAGTTAGTACACTCCTTATGCTGGTTATCTAATTTTATGGTGTTGTTTTGGAACAGTTAAAGCAGTGAACAGTTAAAAGCAGAAAGATTCAACCACAAGTTTAAAGAGCTACTTCACAGAAGAATATTAAGTTATTAAGACATTTTAAATTAAGATTTCTCAATGTTAAAACAATGTTGTTGTTTTTTAAAGTAAACATGATTAAAATGTCATTGTTTATTATTAAAAATATGACATGCTTGGGAATTTCCTCAAATTGTATTCTTAAACGCAACACAAATTGTACTTCACATTAATATATATATATTTTTTAAATGCCAAACACCCATACCTCGGACAAATCATTGACCATTGAGTTTGCTCGAATTGCATTTGTTAGTCACTAAAGAGATGGCTGAATAAATTAAGTTGATTTTTTTGTATGCAAATACATGAATAACAAAGATTTGCAAGCTCTCGGAATCCTATTGTTATTTTGCTAGCAAACTCAATCACCATGGTTCATTCCAACAAGAAAACATTTATTTTTAAATAACATTATCAATGCTTTAAGAAACAGATTACTGAACAAGTGGTACATTGTCAATATGAAGTCACAAACCTCAGGTCTGGCAAAATCAGTTCCACTTCTTCCTTTCTTCTTCCCGCCCCCCCCCCCCCCCCCCCCCCCGAAGCCCCGACCCTCACATCAGTCTGAAGAAGGGTTTCGACCCGAAACTTTGCCCATTTCCTTCGCTCCATAGACGCTGCCTCACCCGCTGAGTTTCTCCAGCATTTTTGTCTACCATCAGTTGAGAAAAACCCGTTTCACATTTGGTTAAATCACCAACCATCGGTACTGTGAGAAGTTTGAAATAAATTACAGAGAAACCAGGGAGAATGAAGGGGAGTCTGCAATATCACAGAGACTTGTAGGGATTGAGTGATTGAAGAGATGGGAGTTGCTGGCTAAAAGGTGGTAAAGATTCCTGAAATACAATGCATTTCAGATTTCAGCATCAGCAGAAATCTGAAATAGTGAGAAAAAGAAAATGCTCAAAAAATCTTCTAGTATCTGTAGAGTTCTTTCACTTCCACCCGATTCAAACTTTATTATTTATACACCTTTGCCACTCAGCACCATCAGTGGCATCTCTCCTAGTCTCCACCCAGTCTCAAATCTCCTTTTTGTTCTCTTCATCTTCTTTGCAAATTAGCTATTGTTTTACTACATTTTCCCAGTTCTGTTGTTGAATATGACCATTGAACACAGAAACAACCAGTTTCTCTCTACAGACATCTCCCAGCATTTCCAGGTTTTATTTTAGATTTCCAGCATCTGCAGTACTTAGCTTTTGAATGGCAAGTGTTCTTATTTCACATGACAAACCCATCTTCTGCAATTAAACAAATCAGCCTTCATCAAATGACCACAAGCATTTTAAATATTTTTTAATTTAAATTTGAAATTCCCTTTTAAGTGTGTTTGGTTTTGCAGGGTCACGGCAGATTCTGCATTCTGCAATTCAGGGAACAAAAACAGTCATGATCTTTGATTCACTCTACATCAGAATTACTTTCAACACCCTTATTGGAAGCTCTACCACACTGCACTTAAATTACTAATCTTCTTCAGAATCACCGTCCTTTGTTGGAACACTAGTCTTGATGGATGACATCATCCTATCTTCAATTTGTTTTCTTGGATTTTCTTCCAGTTCAGTTTTGATTGCACCAGAACTCGACAGCATCCATTCCAATTCTTCAATGAAAGTGAAGTATGGAAATAAAGCACAACAGAAAAATCATTATAATATTTAATTCTCCTAGTCAGAATAAGGACAGGAGTTCCTTGTCTTCAATGTTCAATCCACCAACCTCTATGCAGGAGAAACCAAATATAGATTGGGCGAACACTTTGCAGAGCACCTCCATTAACCTGCAAGGGGAAACCAGAGCATCTAGTTCCCTGCAACTGTAATTCTTCATTCCATTCCTAACCCAAGTCTTTCTTTGTTCCAATAAATCCCTTAGCAAACTTGAGAAACAACATATAATTTCCATTAAGGCCAAATGCCAGCTAGATGAACCCAGGGATCACAACCTCTCAGTAACTGTAGTTAAAAGATGCTTTGAATATGCTTGAGGGAGTCATTGTGAGGCATGCCATCTCTTGAAAATGCTGGCTTGTCTTAGGAGTGCATTTGCCAGAAATGTTTGTGATAATTCATTACACTGTAGCGCGTGAAACATGAGCACAAGTCGACTATTGTTTGTCTCACATTGGGTCACACTTGTTAAAATGGTTCCAGCAATAGAAATAGAAAAACAGCAAATAATCAAACTTGCTTAGTGCTCCACATATACACAAGCCTCAATGTATTGTCCAAGCAATTATTTGCAGAAGTGCAGTCACAACTGAACATTGGAAAATTTCAAAATTAACTTCCATTGAATAGCTTTTGACAAACAGCAAGCTTGAGAAAAGCTTAACTGCCTTTGGTGTGTTAATCGTGGATAAATATTGACCAGCACCTGAATAAAACTATATAATGTACAAGGTCTTATTTATTGGCAGACTGTGCCAAGTGCTGACAAAGGCCATCATGAACTATGTTCAAGAGAAAATTGGCTTATTATCATTTCACATTACATTCAAATATTTATTGCTTAATCAATTACAGATATACTGCGCAGGGTTTCCCAGGTGCTCTGGTTTCCTCCCACATTTCAAAGACCTGCAGGTTAACTTGTGTCTGTAAATTGTCCCTGCTGATTAGGATGCAAAACTGGGATAACATAAAACAAGTGTACGGGTGACATTGGTTGGCGCGGACTCGTTGGATCGAAGGGCCCATTTTCACACTATCACTAAACTAAGTAAATTAAATATAATAAAATTGGAATCGATCAAAAATTGTTGAAGTCTATAATTAGTGAATGGACAAGTTGATGAACCATCCAAAAAGATGGTGATAAACATATGAAGGGTGGAAATTATCAGACTTTCATTCATAAGAGTTAAAGATTATTGACAGTCACTAGAGATGAAAGGCGGCATCTTTTTTTGCAATTTATAATTATAATTCAGATTTTCAAAAAAAAATGGTCAAATCTGCAATGAATATCAAAAAGATAGAATGAATGATGGTTGAAATTTCATACTCGACCACATAGACAAGATGGCAGACAAAGATGACTGCAAACAAATCATATGCGTTGAGTTTCTAGTGGTTTGAGGAATGAAGACCTAATGGAATGCTCCTGACCCATTTGCACTTGAATAACCTTTCCTGCGACAATCTCTGGGCTTCATTCTGAAAGAGTAATGTTATACCCTCTTGTCCATTGTTTTCGACAATTCTACCAGGCAGATTACTGACAAAAAGTCCATTGCCGTGGATTATAATTTCAGACCGAAAAATCTGCCATGCAAAATTTTCACCAAATGACGTCACATAGCTCAATTATTTAATATTGAAAAATATAAATTTGGGTCATTACGGCTTTGCACAAATTAATTACTTACCATCTTTTGTGAAATTCATGCCTCCAAATAACAAGGGTCCAACATATTGTGCTTTGATATCGCCATTGCAGTAAATAAAGACTGTTGGGAGGTTTCTCTCCGGATAGTTGGATATGCAGGTTGTGGAGATAGCTTTAATAAATTTAGTCTCTGGGAACTTCCTTGCCAGTTCACTTATGTGCCTATTTATCAAGGCACATAAAGGTATCCTGGTACATACAGAGAAACAATATCAGAGAACTGCAAAATCATCTAGCTATATAATTAACAAGTTTTGCCAAGAGTCCATGTTTCAGTTAAGATGAGCTAATATTCACAAGTGCTCTTTTTAAAGAAACAGACTTAGAAAAAATAATTAGTCTAGATCACCAATTCAGAAAAACAATAAAGTCATGAACTGAATTAATATTTTATAACGTTCAAATATTTGTAACATTTACTGGCTGCAAGATGAATGAACAGGTCTGAAAATCATTTATCCTTGTAACACATCTGTTGAGGGGGGGGGATTTCAAATTACAAGCTCAGATAAAATTGCCTAAAATATTCTGCCCATAAGATTTAAGCCAAAGAACAGAAGTAGTATTGTGCAACACTTAGATTTATTAGGTCTCCATTTATTAAAACAAAAAATGTCTCCATTTATTGACTATTTGAAGGGACAGACTGGTTCGGCACGAGAACCTGACTGAAACTCGAATTAAGGATTAGATGAAAAGTTATATTTTAAAATGTACGAATATATCTCCAACGTTGTACTTTTAGTAATTTATTCCATTCTTCTTTATCAACCCTTTTTTTCTTTTTCTGTTATTCTCTTATTTTCTACCTATATAAAAAAAATACTAGAGGCAGAGCGAATATCAATCGATAATATTAGTAATGTAGGAATGATATACATGAAATGTTTTCAATATGATATGTACCTGCCTCTAATAAAAATATTATAAAAAATATATATAAAATAAAAGATTTAAATAAAAAGGTATACATCAAATATCGGAGCTGTTGGCTGCAGCATATTGGATTGATGATTTGTAATTTATCGTTCTGCTCCATGAAGTGCAGGTGCCTTAATTAAATGTTCTTTGCTCTTAACTGACTCTTCATTTCAATCACATGGAAGAGTAAACAATAAATATCAGCATTGCCAAATAAATCCAATACTGACAATTAAATAAAAAATAAAAAAACTCACCCTTGTTTGTAAAGGTGCAGTATTACCCACAGACTCTCGCCAGCTTTAGTCACTTCTTGTACATAGTCTGGTCCAGAAATTTCCAAAACTTCTCCAAACACTTTCTTCATCTGTTTTGCTTTCCATTCCGTTAGTCTTTGTTGCCTGGAAAAGATTAAATCACTAGTTAACCAATGAATCGTTCAGACATTCAAACAATGAAATGCATGTGATATTTATAACTAGGTCAACCGTGAAGCAGTTTTGATAGAGCAACCACATTCCTCCATTAATTCCAGTCCCTTATCATTTACTACACAAAGTATAAATTTGGTTTGAAATTAGTGTGAAGAGGAGAAAAGACTATCCCCTGGTAGACTCATGAAGCTTCAGCTTGAGAGCAATTTCATTAAACAAATGGTATCCTCAAAGTGAAGGTTCTCTCTCATCCCCAACTATATTTTCCAATGAGCTTCACCAAGGCATCTGACGTGTATAAACTGAATAAACGCAATGAATGAAGCAGTCCAACTGTCCTACTGATGTCCCGAAATGTAATCAAATAGGACAAAACACAGACTTTTGCAAAGCAAAAATGATATGCTACTCATTTGTAAAGTGCAATTTACTACATGCTGCAAGCATATTTTTACATAAATCTAAGTAGTTATGCATTGTTCGTTGGATCATGGCATCAAAAGATTCTTGCACATTTATCACATCATCCAAAGATCACCAAAATCAAATTTGTGATAAATGAAACAGCAACATTTCATTTCTAATAAAACGCAAAATAATCATTTATCACCCACATAATCCTCTGCTGAAGTTTTATCACCCACATAATCCTCTACTGTACCATTTATATGTTTTAAATGGCAAAAATCACCATTAGGCTGGTCATTATTTTGATAGCTAATTGCAGTCAAAAGTTATGAAGAAACAAACAAGAAACTATAATCTATTTTATTAATAAAATAAAAGCAAAATAGCCTTTCATTTTCATAATCCCCTTCAGTACCTCAGGACATCACAAACAATTTAGTCAGTGAAAGACTTTTTGCAGTGTGGGCAATGTGCGAAGTAGGAAGTACAAAATACAGCAGCCAATTTGTGCAGTGGATGCCCAGAAAGATCAGGTAACAACCAGAAAGCGTGTTTGAGTGATACTGGCCAAGACAATGATAATCACTCTCCTGTTCTTCAAAATAAGACCCGAGGACCTTTTATATCCAAGGGGCAGCTGAAGACTGAATTTAACATCCTATCCAAATGTTGCACAAAGCAGTGCTCCAATGATATTACACTGACATTAAATTGAAAAGGATTGCTTAATTTGTAAACAAATTTAATTAGAACCTACAATTCCCAGTTAACAATCTGCAATTTTTTTTTTATTTCATGTGCCATTCAGAATGCCCAACTGCATCTCACAACATCCCCACTCTTCAGCCTTTGGGAGAAACAAAAATTAAAACAAGCCCAATTGTGATAACAATCAAAATAGGAGATTACACACCAAGACACACCCTGATGTCTGATTGCAGAGCCCATCGAGTCCACTCCGCCATTCAATCATGGTTGATCTCTGTCTCCTAATCCCATTTCCCCGCCTTCCCCCCATAACCCTCAACACCCGTTCTAATCAAGAATTTGTCTATCTCTGCCTTAAAAATATCAACTGACAGTCTCCACAGCTCTCTGTGGCAATGAGTTCCACAGATTAACTACCCTCTGACTAAAGAAGTTCCTCCTCACTTCCTTTCTAAAAGAGCACCCCTTAATTCTAAGGCTCTAGTCCTGGACTATCCTGCCAGTGGAAACAGTTTCCATATCCATTCTATCTATGCCTTTCTTTATTCTGTAAGTTTCAATGAGAATGCACTCAAGTTTGCCGGAACTTGTAAAAAGACAGATCTGCATTTCCTACACCTTCGTATAACCTAGAACATCTTCATGTTGTTTACCTGTACATCTCAATGGCTCTTTCATCTTCCTCACCAAATTCATCCCCATTTTCTTCCAGCTCTTCCAGGGTCATGTCTTCATATCTTTTAACTGCAACAAAAGTGGATTTATCAGCAAACTATTTCTGGAAACCAGCCATTTAAAATGAAAATCTAACACCGCCAGTTAGTACATATAAAAGAGGATTTCCTTTGCAAACAATAATGGCACACGTGCCATTAATAAAGAGTACAATCAGAACCGTGTGGGATATTTTCTTTAAACAAAAAGGTTTACGCAATACAAAATTACTTTGTTGCTTGCAAGATGTCGACAGGGTGGCGAAGAAGGCATTCGGCACACTTGCCTTCTTCAGTCAGGGCAATGGGTAGAGTTGGGACATCATGATGCAACTGTACAAGTCATTGGTGAGGTAAACACAAAATGCTGGAGTAACTCAGCGGGACAGGCAGCATCTCTGGAGAGAAGGAATGGGTGACATTTCAGGTCGAGACCCTTCTTTAGACGAGAAGTCATTGGTGAGACCACACTTGGAATATTGGACTACAAGAATGATGTCACTAAGCTGGAAAGGATGCAGTAAAGATTCACAAGGATGTTACTAGGACTGGAGATCTCAGGTTTACAAGAAGAGGCTTGATCTTGTTACACTGGAGTGTAGGATCAGAAGGTTGACCTCAGAGGAATACAAAATCATTAAGGTGTAGATAAATTGATGTTTACAGTTTATTTCACTGGGTAAGGGAGTCTAAACTAAGGGGCACAGATTTAAGGTGCAAGGGACAGATTTAAAAGGGATCCAAGATGCATTTGTGTAGTAATACGTACTTAACTGCATACAAATAAGTTTCACTGTACCTCGGTAAATGTGACAAATAAAGTACCATTGAACCACATGGAGTGGTAGGTATATGGTATCAACTGCCAGAGGAATCTGTAGAGGCAGGTACAGACCCTATCCCACTTAGGAGACCTAAACAGCAACTTCTGGTGACCTTGCCTGCCACCCAAGGTTTCCATGAGGTCACCGGAGGTTTTGGTCACTCTCCCTAATGGTCAAAAATGGTTTCCACATGGTCGAGGCTTCATCTAGGTTGCTGCTATTTTTTCATCATGATTAAAACTGGCCTTGACTAAAAAAAGGTCGCCGTTTTAAAAGTCGATAATTTTTTTAGTCGCAGGTCTAGTCGAAGCCGGTTTTCTTCATAGTTGAGGAAGGTTTTCAACATATGCGTGGGAGATGGTACGAGGTTGCAGGTCACCTCAACCTTGATTTTTTTTTGGGTGGCGGGCAAGGTCACCAGAGGTTGCTGTTTAGGTCTCCTAAGTGGGACAGGGGTACAATTACAACACTGAAAAGACATTTGGATAGGTACATGGATGAAAAAGATTTAGAGGTATATGCACTAAAGGCAACTTAATGGGGTGAGCTTAGATAGACATCTTGGTTGGCATGGACACGTTGGACCGAAGGGCCGGTTTCAGTGCTGTATTACTCAACAACTCTAACAGTTGCTTCTATGACAAATCTCATCATTTTACTCAAACTTAAAATCAGACTATCCAGACAACAGATAGTGAAACGGAGACATAAGGAACTGCAGGTGTTGGTTTATAAAAAAGGCACAAAGTGCCAGAGTAACTAGCTCCTGACCTGCTGAGTTACTCCAGCACTTTGTGTTGAACAATTTCCCAGTGCCATGCAAGCCTGACAGGAGCATGCGTGCTCCAACATGAACACACTTGTAATATGATTTATAAGAAGGAAGAGAAACAAGTCTGGGGAAGTATTAACACAGGGATGTTCCAAGGATAGGTTTAAAACCCTTCCAGCAGTGGAATGCAATGTTCACTTCATAGCACTAACATTTCCAGTCTAGATACTTCAGTAATCAATTCAAACAACTATTTAGATCATTCTCTCCGACTCTTGGTTTCAGCAAAACTATTAAAACTGTCACATACAAATATTTGATTTATTTCAAATATTAACCATCCTAATGAGAGGTTCTCACAAGGATGCTTTTCTGCCATTGACATAATCGACTCCTTCCAGGCCAATCTATTTGTTCATCTACAGATTGGGAAAATAAGTTAAATTAATACATTTACAGCCATGAACAATGTTGACCTTCACAAAAAGCTGACCTTCAAAATGCTGCCAGAAGGAAAACTTAGAGCATGTTTAAAAAAATAAAGCATTGTAAAACCTGGTTGCTTTGGTACTGGAAAGCAAGGATAAGTCCCCTTCCTTGCAGGGCATTGTTAAGGCATTTAAGTTTTACAACAATCTGGTAGTTTCAAGATCATTTGTACAAAATTAACTTTCTATATTGTGTATAATTAACTAACTTGGACACTCTACAAGCCAGGGAGTAAAATGCAGGCCTATCACTTCCCCAAACAGAGAGCATACGTTGAAGAAAATGTTATGTGGTCATCCACGCAGTATATGCAGATAATGGAAGAGTAAAGACAGGAAGTTTTCTCCTGCAATTGTTAATGAAAAAAAAAAAAAAAAGAAATAACCACCTTTCTCTGCCTGACACAGGTTAGAACAAGGCAGGAAGAATATTTAATTTACCCAAATTAATATTCCATTCACATCATGGCCAGATTTAAATTTGCTTCGCCAGATCAGTCAAAACTTCTGATTACAAGTGCAGCAGCACCACCTTTCAACAGTTTGTTGTCTGGTAAATGGTGACAAGAACTAGTCTGACAGGATGTCGAGGTTATGGAATATGCAGTCGACAACTACAAATCTGGATACCAGGTCAACACTCAAAATATCTTAGCACATAATAGCAACAGTCATGGCCCTATGAAATATCAGATACCCCTGTGTAATTATCAGGTGTGGTAATGTTAAGGTTTATTATTGAAAATATATACAAGGTGAAAAGCCTTGTTTTGCATGCTATCCAAACATATCAGATCTACCATACATAAATACAGAATATAATTCTCAGCATTGTAGCATAGCAGCTCCATTCACATAATCCAATGTCCACAATGGGGTAAAGGTGAATTGGACAGTATCCTAGCTTATGGAAGAGCCATTCAGAAGCATGATAACAGAGAGGAAGAAGTGGTTCAATAAGTCAAATTTGCTATGACCAGCCACGCTGAATAGATCTGCCAGCTTTCAACAACTTCAATGGCGGCAAGTTCCAGTCTTCCGTGTTGGTGCTATCAAAAGGTGGAGCAACTGAGATTAAGAAAGCCAAATCTATTTCACAGAATACCATCAAAAGTGTGCAGTGTTATTGAAAAATTCTTAGCAACAAGCTGGGAATATAGTCACTGATTAAGGATGCAAGATCCCATTGTATTGAAAGGGGATTGCAGCAAGAAAAGGGTAAAATAAATATTTTACTCCTTAAACACGCTTTAGTTCATTTTCAAAAATTAACTTTTTATTTCAATTGCAAATTTTTGTTTGTGAATGTCTGAAACAATGAACAATTATTAGAAATCGCTTGCAGCATTTTATAACTAGAACATACCTGCCCTGAACTTTGCCAGCAGTGAATAGAGTGACAGGCATTTCAAATTGAGGAACAGCACTGTGCCCCAGAGGCCCTGCCATTACAGAGGCCATGCCACTGGACACCAGGAAGCAGAGGGCCAGTGGGATTAGCCATTTGCTTCCAGACCAGTACCTACTGGCATAGCTAGACCTCTGACAGAGATTCCCGATGAAGGAACAGTCAATTGACTGAGGGTCAGTCAATTCCAGACAAATAAATTAGCTCTTCACTTACCAACCGACTGCTGGTTCTGAATGAGCTCCTCTTCCAGTGCCTCATTTTCTTTATCTGGATTCTCTTTAGGAGGAAGGATGCCTTTTTTCCTTAAAATGTCATTCCACTCAGTGTCTGCATTTGGATCCTAAAGAAAATAAGTGTACAATAAGAAAATAGACAGATTGTTTCAGGATGAATAGTAGTTGGTGCACCTGGAGGAAAAAGACTACTTTGATATATACTATGCTTAGATGATTACGCTGAGCTACAGTGGAGTGGAATTGATAAGGTCAAAAGATGAGTAACCATTGTTTTATTTTATTACAAAAGTAAAATTGCCAAGAACTTGGGCAGGAAGAGGGTTAATTAACCTCTTAGAAAGACAACTGTGGTGCTTCATTATATATGGCTCACATTCCCAAGGCTCAAACCTCATAGCATTTCTATCAAATTACATTACCTCCTCTTCCTTGCATATGCTTCATGGTAACTTACAGGACATGATCCTAACCAACCTCAGTAAATAGCAGTGTTAAACAAGACTGTGACACCTCTTCACCTTTTATCTAATCTGTGTATTATAGACGCAGCACAAAAACTGGCCCTTCAGTCCAGAGTCCATGCCAACCACTGATCAACCGTTCACACTGGTTCTATATTATCCCACTTTCTCACAAACTCACTATGTACTCGGAGCAATTTACAAAGGCCAATTAACCTACAAACCTACACATCTTTGGGATGTGGGAGGAAACCCACATGGTCACATGGAGAACATGCAAACTCTCCACAGTCAGCACCAAACCTTGCGTCTCTGGCACTGCGAGGCAGCAGCTCTTCCAATTGCGCAACTGTGCCGGCCAAAACTTTCTCACTGCAATGCTGCACCTCATCTCCAATAAAACTGCCCCCAGGCATGGAGTTAGTTTTCAGTACCAATGAGAAATGGTTCAATTTACAACAACAATTGATCATCCAAACCTTGGCAGTTGAGCCACAGCAGAAAGACAACCCTCAAGCTCATGCAAGTTCAAAGACCCAGCTCTGCCATTGTCAACTTCTTCACCGAATCATTCATGCACTAATACATTAAAGTATACAAGTGCATTGGTCTTACACTCAACATCCAGAAGACGATGGTCTGCTATCAAACTGCCCCTGCTGCACCTTCAGCAATAAAAGATTCACAGCAGATCCTGGAAAACATTTCTTGCATCTCAAGAGCTACCTCTCAGCAAATGCCAATATTGATGCTAAAAAGTACCACTGACAATTGTGGAAACTGATGTTTGAAGATTAAGATCTCAGACCTGGCACAAAACATTGTCTGCCAACAGCAGTGATTCTGCCCTCTTCTCTGCTTCTGAGAACTGGACTACCCGGTCAGACGGTGGAAAGATATCACCAATGCAATCTCTGCAAAATCCTCGGAATTCATTGGAAGGATATGCCAACCAATCCACACAATTCTCACACCAACATCCCCAGCATTGAAGCCCGAGCTGCAGTCAGCCGACTCTTGCACAGGCCTCATTCTTTGTATACATAACACGAGCCTCCTGAAACAGTCCAGGACCCGTCATGGACAGGGTTTACCCAGCCTGGACAGATGAAAATACCCTATTTTAAAAAAAAGCAACACCACTGATAAATGTTGTTGCCGCTGAAGCCAAGTGACCTTTTGTGTGCTAGTACCAGAAGGGGATCTGTTAGCACACATTACAATTGCGTCACTCTTAAATCTTTATTTCAACCGCAGCTAAATAATAAACTCTATCCTGTAACTGTACAACGTGTACAGCTTGAGTGTAATCATGTATAGTCTTTTCCTTGACTGGATAACATGCAACAATAAAGGCTTTCCACTGTACCTCTGGAGGTTCCTAACAGGACGAAAAAGCATCAATCATCATTAGAACAGATATAATTATAGTCATGGGCGAGGCAGAGGTGCGGATATCAAAACAGGATTTCTTCACACAATCTCTTTTCTTTTTTCATACTTCATGACAAACCAGATATTTTTCGCCAGCAAATATTCCATTTGAAAGCTCTCCTCTTTTTATTCATGAGCTTCCTCCGCCAATGACACTATCTATAGGGAAAGAGATAACCATTTCCTTTGGCGTGGAAAGCCATTGTGACAATATAAACCTTTGCATCAAGCCATACTTAATACATTCTGGCAAAAGATCCTCAATTGCTCAAAGTCACTCCACCATCTACAAGGCCCAGCAAGGAGTGTAATTGATAGTTCTCCACCTGCTTGAATTAGCACAACTCCAACAGCACTCAGAATTTGAACATTATCACATCATTAACGAATTGACACTCCCCCCAACACCGGTATATATTGTACTCACGGTGCATTATGTAAAAGATGTACTGCAGCAAACCTGAAAGGACAGGGTCGAGGGAGGTGGTGTCACACCTGGAACAATGGATACAGTAGATGAGGTTCGAGGAGGTGCAAGTGAACCTCTGCCTAATTGAAAGGACTGTCGGGATCGCGACTGTTCAGGGACCCCAGCAGTCCTTGCAGGTTAGGCAGAGGTTCACTTGCACCTCCTCCAACCTCATCTACTGTATCTGTTGTTCCAGGTGTGGACTAATACATTGGTGAGACCAAATGTAGACTGGAGCGATCATGTCGCTGAACACCTTCGCTCAGTCCACCTACATGATCTCCTGGTTGCCAAACATTAACGCCCCCTGCCATTCTGACCTTTCGATAATGGGCCACCTCCATTGTCAGAGTGAGGCCAAATGCAAATTGGAGGAACAGCACCTCATATTTCACTTGTGCAGCTTACAACCCAGCAGTATGAATATTGAAGATTGACACAAATGTTGCAGTAACTCGGCGGGACAGGTAACATCTATGGAGGAGAAGGAATGGGTGACGTTTCAGGTAGAGACCCTGCTTCAGAAGCATCCAAAGAAGGGCCTCGACCCGAAACATCACCCATTCCTTCTCTCCAGAGATGCTACCTGTCTCGCCGAGTTACTCCAGTATTTTGTGTCTATCTTTGGTTTAAACCAGCATCTGCAGTTCCTTCCGACACACAGTATGAATATTGATTTCTCTAACTTCGTAACCCTTGTATCCCCTCTTTCTCCGTCCCTTCCCCACCCTAATCATGTACTAGTTTCACTGTCGTTCTGGTGCGTTTCATTGTCTCTATAACTCATTATCACCTAGCCCACAGCCAACAATGGACTGTTACCTTGATCATCGTTACCTTTTTTGCATATATTTCTTTCATTTGTTTTATATCTCTCTATATCACTGTCTATATGTTGTTTCCCCTTCCCCCGAGTCTAAGTCTGAAGAAGGGTCTCGACCCAAAACATCATCTATTCCTTTTCTCCAGAGATGCAGCTTGACCCGCTGTTACTCCAGCTTTTTGTGTCTATCTTCGGTTTAAACCAGCATCTGCAGTTCCTTCCTGCACAAGAAAACCAGCTATATTCATTATCAATTGATACAGCTCTCTCATAGGTAAGACTGATATTGCAGAAGACACCAAATCCCAACAGTTACAAAACATTTGTAAAGTTATGCTTCTTATTATTTACATGCACTATGCCCATGAATGGAGATGCCTATGAAGAGGATTTATTTTGCAGTGAATTAGTCACAAAAAACAACAGGTGCTGAAGTGTTATTTCTGCATAGCTATGGAACAGAACATGGACTCCTATAGGATAGTTCTCCGCAGGTAATGGTCTATCACCTGCGGAGAACGGTAGTCAATGTTCTCCGCAGGTGATAGACTACTGATCGACATCCACTATAAACCCACTGACTCCCATAGCTATCTGGACTACACTTCTTCCAACCCTTCTTCCTGTAAGAACTCCATCCCCTACTCCCAATTCCTCCGTCAACGCCGCATCTGCTCCCAGGATGAGGTGTTCCACACCAGGGCATCGGAGATGTCCTCATTCTTCAGGGAACGGGGGTTCCCCTCTTCTACTATAGATGAGGCTCTCACCAGGGTCTCTTCTATACCCCGTGACTGCTTTCACTCTGCATTCCCCCACTCGCAACAAGGGCCGAGTCCCCCTTGTCCTCACCTTCCACCCTACCAGCCGTCACATACAACAAATAATCCTCCGACACTTTCGCCACCTCCAACGTGATCCCACCACTTGCCACATCTTCCCATCTCCTCCCCCGTCTGCTTTCCGCAGAGAACGCTCCCTCCGGAACTCCCTGGTCAATTCGTCCCTTCCCACCCGAACCACTCTCTCTCCGGGCTACACTTGTCGCTTTACCTCCCCCCTTGACTCCATTCAAGGACCCAAGCAGTGTTTCCAGGTGTGGCAGAGGTTCACCAGCACCTCCTCCAACCTCATCTATCGCATCCGCTGCTCTAGATGTCAGCTGTTCTACATCGATGGGACCAAGCGTAGGCTTAGCGATCGTTTCGCCAAACACCTCCGCTCGGTTCGCAATAACCAACCTGATCTACCGGTGGCTCAGCACTTCAACTCCCCCTCCCATTCCGAATCCGACCTTTCTGTCCTGGGCCTCCTCCATGGCCAGAGTGAGAACCACCGTAAATTGGAGCAGCAGCATCTCATATTTCGCTTGGGCAATTTGCACCCCAGCGGTATGAACATTGACGTCTCTAATTTCAGGTAGTCCCTATACTTTCTCCTCCCCTTCTCAGCTTTCCCTCAGCCCTCTGGCTCCTCCTCTTCCCACCCCTCACTCTCACATCAGTCTAAAGGGTTTTGACCCAAAACGTTACCCATTTCCTTTGCTCCATAGATGCTGCCTCACCCGCTGAGTTTCTCCAGCATTTTTGTCTACCTTCGATTTTCCAACATCTGCAGTTCCTTCTTAAACTCCTATAGGACTGCTGCTTTGTAACTTGCATCAATGGTGCAGCCACAATGACCAAATTGTCACTTAAAATCTTATTGACATTCCATTCTACTATCTTTACAAAAGTGGATTTTCTGCAATGACAAACAAGTTTCTAAGTAGACCAAGTATTGGAAGGACTCTCCAAATCCTCATTCAGCCCAAGATTGAAAGACTTGCAATAACAGGATCAATATTGGAGTCTCATTTGGTATATTGCAGCTAATTAAATTTTTAACTAAATTACTTGTAATGTGCAGCTGTAGATTTACAAGAGTCATTATGTAAAAATGGACTGGTCCCTGTTGTCTACTTTGGAAATGGAACTTAATGTGAACAGTAAAGTACTCGCTCTCAACTTTACAAGAGTGTTTGTTTTTGTTTTTTTAATATTTTAATTTTATTAGAAGTACAATTGTATACAATCATATTTTCATAATACCTTTTATGTACAGCTTCTTATTTTTAAATTTTTTTGTAATAAAGAAGAAAAAGAGAAAAGTTAGATAATGAAAAATAGAAAAATGTGAGATATATAGTGTGTGAAAAAGAAAAATAGAGAGTGAAAAAAGAAAGTTGAGACATAGAAAATAGAAGAAAGAGAGTAAAAGAAGAAAAAAGAAAAGAAAATAGAAGTAAGGAGATCATTTATAATCTTGACCATCCCCAGTCACGGATTAGCTTTTACACCTGTGTTGCACCATATGTTTCCAAAAAGACGACAAATGGAGACCAACTCGTTATGAATTGGTCAAATTTATCTATTAGGAGGAATCGCATTTCCTCAAGATGTGCGGTATCCAACATACATGTAATCCACATTTTGAGCGTTGGTATTGGTGTATTTTTCCAAAATTTCAATATTAATTTTTTTGCTATTATTAACTTTACAAGAGTGTTAGGGCCTATATTTTTTAATTAAAAAATACCACATGACACCGATTTTTCATTATTTGATGAGATGTTGGTTATACGGGGCAAGCGGTGGGTGCTGGTCGGGGGAGGGGGGGGCGGTGGTGCCGAGAGAACAAGGGACCCGGCGTGGGAGGGGGACTCATCGTGGGGGGGACTGCCGCTGCCGAGAGAGCAAAGGGGAACCATTGTGTAATGCTTTGTATAGGTATGTTACAATACTTACCTTCAGCGACGCTACAATTCTGCCACTGGCCGTGTGCGCGATTTTGGCGCCTTTGAGGGGGGGGGGGGGCGGGGTTGAAACGCGGGTTTCTCCTACCTTGTCCTGTATTATATTTCGTTGGAGTGCAAGCTTTTGCTGAAGAATCGTTCCGACGGGCGTTCTGTGTACTTATTTTTTTTTATTCGCCCAACAAGTTCAGCGCTGGAGTTATTTTAAAATCAGCTTCTAAAGCCGTCAACGCCGACAACGGGGACGGATTTCACGCACGGGACAGGTAAACAAAAGCCGTTTATTTTATGTATAAAAGTGCTCCTTAAGATGCCTTTAATTCACATTTTAAGTTGCGAAACGGTGATTTTTTTCCCCCGAACGAACCGGCAGTATTTTTCATGCCGATACGGGGTTAAATTCACCGCAAATGCAACGTTCCAAATGATCGCGTTCCAGAAAAACCCAAGATGATTTAAATGGCCATTAATTTACAGGTATTAAACATTAAATTCTTTCCATTTGGCCTATAAATCCATGACAATGAGATTTAAAAATTATGTTATATTGTGAATTCTTGTGTGAATGTTATTTGGACACTTAGGCTATTTTAAAAATGTTAATCTAGTCTTAAGAAATTGATAGATGTTTAGATCTAGTAATTGAATTTTGTAATTAGCTACAATTAGGTAACTAACTAATTATATGCTTTAATTTCATGTCATCTAAGTAAGATTGTTTCATATTTGTTTCAGAATGCTTCAATCTATAATAACTGAAAATGTCTTTCAGTTCTCTTAATTTTTAAGAAAGTTATGGGCTTTTGACTGTCCTCGATCACAGCTTTTGTGTTAAGTCAATGGAAAAGCAATAGGGAACAAGATGCTAATTTCCGAGTATGAAAATGGCCATAACATTTTTAATACTGAAGATATGAAAGTGAATTAGGTGTCAAAGTAAACATCTTTTTATGCTTTATCTGATGGGATAAATTACAGACTTGATTTTTTAAATCTCAAATTTTGTAACATTGCTACTTTGTAACTTTGTCAGCGCGCTATATGTGGCAACCCTTTGCATACTTGTGTAGCAAAACAAAGAATCTCACTGTGACATGTCACATGTGATAATAAAGTATCATTCATTTAACTTATATTCCCTTGTGTACATTTTCATTTCATTTCAAGCATACCTGCACAAATTACTAATAACAAAAATAGGCGTGATTTTAAAGAGAACCATATCAATTTAGAAGGGTCGCCAAGAAGACACGGGCATCAGAAAAGGTTGTAAAAATACAACTGTTTTGTACACGAGTTGGCCTTTAGTAGTTTATCGGGATGGATCCGTATCAATAGAAACTAGATGATCACTTAGTACATAACATTCTCAAGAATACACGTCGCTTTTACTCGCGGCTCTGTACGATTTAAGCAAATTGCAAAGAAAGGACATGTTGCTGACCTGCATACTGTTGGAATATTGTTGTCACTGTAGCAGCGCAGCGTTTCCGGACAGCACCCTCGCTGAATTCCCGGAGCACGCGCCTGCACTGCAACTTCTCCGCCCAGCAATACCCACAACACAAATGCTGCCTATTGTTAAAGTTAACGGCGGCTGCTGGTACTGGGGATTTCTTTATAGGTTGCGCTAATTTCCGGTTTCCGACGCTCCCTTACATGGGATGGCAGTGACAACATTTCCTAATGAGGAAATAACTGAACGAGTAGTTGATTTGCTGCCGCGCCCATTGCTTCCTCTCTGTCCAAGAGTTGCAGAAGGGGAGGGAGTAAGATCATGGATTTGAAGCAGTCAATAATTTCAATTAGTTGGAAGTGTACATCGAAATATTCTATACATTCACTTGCAGTGTACATAAAACACATATAGGGGGGTTGCACGTAAGGTCACCGGGTCATAGGGCTTGACGCACGGAGCCGCTCAATCCATCTGGAGGACATCCGTCACTTCCGGTATATGTTATTAATGCAAGAAACGCATACTTTCCTACCTGTTAAAAACCGCCAAAATTTTGGATTTTTTCGCTGTAAAAAATTGTGGAAGTCGGGGTAAGTGTGAGAGACATATACCCAACTTCAGAATTCCAAAAGTGAAGCGAAATGAAGGTAAAGAGAAGCGAGAGCTGAAGGGACAACAACAGCTAAAGTGCTTGGCGAACATTGGCCGTGCAGATATCGGAATTGGAAAGATTTGGAATTATCGCGTTTGCTCACTGCATTTAATCAACAGTAAGGCATTATTTGTGTTTTTTCTTGATTCCTTTGGTATCTAAGAAGTCTCAGAAGTGATAAATCTGGCTGTAAATTTTGCTTCAGAGGCGTTTTCTTTTTGTATGTAAAAACCCACTTGAGAACCATGGGCGATTTTAAAATTTTACAGCCAGATTTATCACTTCTGAAACTTTTTAGATTCCAAAGGAATCAAGAACCCCCCCACAAATAATGCCTTAGTTGATGAAATGCAGTGAGCAAACGGCCAAGGTACGCCAAGCACTTTGGCTGTTGTCCCTTCAGCTCCCGCTTCTATCTACCGTCATTTCTACTCACTTTTGGAATTCTGAAGTAGGCTAAATGTCTCTCACGCTTATCCCGATTTCCATAATTATTTACAGCGCAAAAATTGACAATTTCGGCGGGTTTTAACGGGCCCGCTACACTGGAAACAATGGTAAGTGCTTGCCTTCAGTTCATCGCGTGTACTCCACTTGGCGTAGCGTAGCAACAGCACGGGTCATGGGTCGTGACCCGACTGCCGTGAAACCTCCCTATTCCAGCATTAGACCGTACATTTCAATGGTACTTTATCGTCACATGTACCTAAGATTTTTTTTGTTTGCATACAGCTCAGTGACAGTGTACGTTAGGCATAATCATACTAAGTATAAAAGTGTAAGACAATAGACCACACTGAGTTGCCATGTGTGAGATTCAAAATCACAAACGCTTTTAGAGACAAAGTCGGCAAAGAAGCTTTTTATTTAAATCATATTCTGCAGAATAGGTGCCTCTCCTCTGATGTCCCCTAGAGGCACACCGAGGATCGGGATGTCTTCTATCTTTATACATTTCATGGTTATCATTGTCACACCCTCATCCCTCCCCATTGAGCTTCTTCCAATCATAACATAAAGCCCACATTCCCACGAGAACGTCCTGGAACGTCCACCCCACGTCAAAGACACCTCCCATATCATGCATCGCATGTGCATTTAAATTAGGCATCTTGTCATAGTGGGTGTGTGTACATATTCATGTAAGTTCATTGCCCATGCGCACAGAGAGTTGCTCATGACCCTTACCCTAGTTCTATCCCGGACTGTCTCTTATCTCCTTTGTTCTCATCCTTGAAAAAGTCACCATCTGTACTCGTGCATCCACCCCCTACTATACAAAGGGTTCTTGTCTAAATCAACTTATACCTATTAACCCCTTCCTCACAATCCACACTTTTACTTTTGCTACTGCAATCTTTGATTTATACTATCTGCCCCTTCTCTAATGCTAGCAGCAGAATCTTCGCCTCCTTATCTTCCTCTCGCTGGTCATACTGTGTTTTAAATAGGCACAGCAACCCCATCATAACTACCACCGATGTTAGGGCTGATGTAAAGATGTGCTTCCATTTCCCAAACCAGGAGTCTAGAAACCTGGAGGTGTCTCCTCTGGAGTTCTCGGCCAATTCGATAGACAGGGAGGTGAGACCTGCTAGGGCTCTTGATACTGACCCATCAGGAGCAGTGTTGTTGGGGATGAAGGTGCAACATTGTTCCCCAAACATTACACACACCCCTCCCTTCTCAGCCAGTAGCATGTCTAAGGCCATGCGATTTTGCCAGGTCATTAGGCTGGTATCTGTCAGTTGTTCCGCTAATCCTTCAACCGCATCTCGAGTGTAATTTATAAAGCGTTGTTGATTGTAGTATAGGTAGTTGATCCAGTCCACATTTTTATTAAGTGTGGACCACCAGAAGAGTATGGACTCAAAGCCCGCAGCTATCTGGTTTCTGGCTTTGAATTCATCGGGTACCCCTCTTGGCACCCCTATCACATCTATATATATGTGTGTGTTGAAGGGTCTGTCGTTCGGCCCTTTGTATTGTTGTTGCTAGCCGGGAATAGGTAATGATAACTCTGGCAGGTCGCATCCTTTGGTAGGATGGGATTCGTGAATAGCTGTAGTATACATGACATAGCCCCAGGTGTCCTATCCCAATTCAAGGGAAATGGTTCTGGAACCAGCTGAGGCTTAGCTCCGGCGCAGGCGTAGCAATTGGTGTGTTGCAAACTCCTGGCCGTGTACATCATCCAGGCAAGCCAGGTGTTGGCTCCCTTTCCTCCTGTAGGTATTCCCTCCTCATATAATTGCCTTAATTCTGTTTCTCCTGCTACTATCATTATCTTCAAATCCTTAGACTCATTCTCCCTGTTTTATCTACACATATCCAATACCTACCACTTTCCTGCATTTGAACACTCTGTATGCTTACATAGTTGGGTAACCACCCAACACACGACCCACCAACACGAAATCTTCATTTTCCCCGCGGGTTCTTGTTAAATATTAAAGTCAATGGTTCCTCTCCTTTGCGCACAGTCCACGGGCTGATATTGTTTGGTGGGGCCTCCACAGGACCCTTAAATCGGCTTGCGTGTGTCCACCCTTTTTCTTTTGTTCGTACTGCTGTCTCGGTGATTAGTAACACCAGGTAGGGTCCAGTCCACTTAGGTTGCAGCTTTTCTTCCTTCCATGATGTTACAAGAGCCCAGTCCCCCGCTTTCACAGAATGGATTGGAAAGTCGAGATGGGGACTCTGTGCCAGCAGCCCCTTGGTTCTTAATTCTGTAATAGAACGAGATACTGCCAGTAAATAGTTCCTTAGGAATACATCATTCCCTTGTATTTGTTGGGACCCCTTCTATCTTTCCTAAATAATAAAGACCTAACTTGTTCAACCTTTCTCTGTGTCTTAGTTGCTGAAACCCAGTCAACATTCTAATTGATCTCCTCTGTACTCTCTCTATTTTGTTGACATCCTTCCTATAATTATGCCTACCAAAATTATACACCATACTCCACAATTGACCTCACCAATACCTTGTACAATTTAACATTACAACCCAACTTCTATACACAATGCTCTGATTCATAAAGGCCAACACACCAAAATCTTTCTTTACCATCCTATCTTCATGAAATTCCACCTTCAGGGAACCATGCACAGTTATTCCTAGATCCGCCTGTTCAACTTCATTCCTTAATTCACAATCATTTACCATGTACGTTCAATTTTGATTTGTCCTGCCAAGATGTATCATCTCACACTTATCAACATTAAACCCATCTGTCATGTTTCAACCCATTCTTCCAAATGACCTAAATCTCTCTGTACACTTTTAAAATCTGCTTCATTATTCACAACACCACCTATCTTAGTATCATCTACATACTTATTAATCTATTTTACCACACCAACATCCAGATTATTGATTCACATGACAAACAACAGTGGACCCAACACACATCCCCGAGGCACCCCTCTGGTCACTGACCTCCAACCTGACAAACATCCATCCACCATTGCTCTCTGACATCTCCCATACAGCCACTTTTTAATCCATCTTGCTATTTCTTACTAACCCTTCTTAACCAACCTTATTTCCTTATTGAACCTTGTCAAAGGCCTTACTGAAGTTCATCTAGACAACATCCACCACTTTACCCTCATCAATTTCCATAATAACCTTTTCAAAAAATTCAAGATTAGTCAAACATCACAATCACAAATCCATGCTAATTCTTCCCAATCCTACCCTATTTATCCAAATGCTTATATATTGTCTTAAGTATCCTTTCCATTATTTTGCCCACCACTGATGTCAAACAACGTTCTTGTTCAAACTCTACTCTTTTCTCACATCTTTGTCCTCCTGTTCACTTACCTCAGGGCTATTATCTATTCATACCTGCGGGACAGCCCTCATGTAATTATTGAAATGGTACCAGGTATATCAACCTTCTACCTGAACATTGGTCGGTAGTTTAGAAAACTCATACATACACCTTGTCTTCAGGTTTAAAGGGTCCTTCCTCCTGGTCCACCTCCAACAACTTTTACTTTTCCTGTTCATAAATAGACTTGTATATCATAATTAACTTTCATATACTTTTAAAAATTCTATCTTTAACTGTTCCAAACTTGGTCTCTTGTAGGGACCTCTCCATAGTGCCACCTGCTCGGTTAGTTTGCATGCAACATCTCTTCAGTGCCAATGGCAGGGCATCGATCCAATTCAACTTTGTAATTAAACAAATCTTATTTATATTAACCTTCAATGTTCCATTTATTCTTTCCACCATGCCTGTGACTGCAGGTGTTACATACCCAAATGTGTATTTTACTCTAAGGGTCTCTATCGCTAACTTGGCTACTCCCTAAATGAAAACAATCCGTTGTCAAAGCTGATTTCTGTAGGTCTACCAAACCTCTTAACTAACTTATTCATCATAAACGACACTACAGGGCTTATACCTAATCTAGTCTGAACTATATCCTGCCTTTTCCCAAGGTTATCATCCTCTGTCCTACATTCTGAAGTATTTTTTTTTTTAATCTCTCTCTCTTACATCGCTTGTTACTTATGGAACAATACCAACAAATCCTCCTTTAAATCCCTTTCTCTCTTGGGGACCCCAGTCCTGTTAGGGCTTATATCCAGATTAATTTCACTCCTGATAGGACTTTTTGAGGAAACGTTCCCCAAAGACATTCATTATTGGCATGTAATTCTCTGGCCCTGCTTGGTTCCATCATAGAACTCACTTAGGTCCATTGTTTATTGACAACAGCTCCTCCTGCTGGTTTGCAAGTCTTTTTCCTATCTTTGCGATATTTCTCGACCGCAGAGACCAACTGTTCGCTGAATCTGCTTGACTTTAAGAAGAATGACATCCACCACAGTAGTTCATAATATAATGTTCATCAATCAACTCTCCACCTTTTCAGCTGGTTTTCCAGATAGGCTATTTGCCTTTCCTTGTGTATCTCCCCTTGTTCCTTGGGGTTCCTCTTAAGTGGGTAACATTGTCTGAGGGCCCGCCATACCCTCTGCCTGACTGTGTCAAACAGTATGCCATTGCTTGTTACATTGTTCGCATCAGTTTATACCATCCATCTTCAGTTCTGTCACTTTAGTGGTTCCTATCACTTTTACCAACAGTGCCTTCAAATCTTCCATGATCAATAATCGTCCCACGTTCTCCTCCTCCAAAGCCCTAATCCATTTCCTCCCCCATCAGGGATATAGGGTGAGGTATTTTTTTAGCCCTTTCAGTTTATGGGTGCCCCAAGGGATAATCTGTGTCTGTCCTTCTCTTTTCTCTTTAAAGCAGTCTCATCACTTTATCCCAATGCTTCCAACTTTAATCCTTTCTGGTATGCCTTCTTTCTAATTCTATACTCAATTTCTAGCTTCTCAAATATTCTAGCCTCCTTGCAAAAATCTTCCACTGACTCCTCCTGCTTTATTACTTTCATGCCTGTCGTTTTTCTACTTCTGTTATCTTCTAACTGCCTCTCTCTCCTTTCTTTCTAAACTTGAATGTTTACCAATTAACTTATTTCCAATTATTTCAATCCATATTCACCACTATTTTAAATGTCCAATTCCTAGCACTAGTAACAATTTTCCAAATTATCTTTACTGACTAGAAATCTAAAAGAACATCATAAAAACCAAAAGCTGGTTTCACAACTTCCCCTTCTAGGTTACGAGGATACAAACAATTAATCGTTATCTTACAGCTGTTCGTCGCCTTTCACCATGACCTGATTTATTTAAAGGAACATACACCTACCTACAGTGAACATTTTTGATTTTAATAAAACTTACTTACTTACTCTTACAATAACAGAATCAAATCATTTTTGTCTTCTTCAATCCCTGGGTATTTCTCTGCCCCAGAGGCTCAGCATTCGCCCCAACGGACTATCAGGCAGAATGCGGGGGTCGGGCTTACCGCCCTTCCCCTCCCTTTTGGTCTTTCCGTTTTCATTGCCCATCCTCCCGATCGGAATTTCCCCCCCAATCTATTTCCCCCCCGATCTATTTAATCGCCCGAGTAGTACTTAATAGTCAGTTTTCTTACCCGGGTCTTGTGCACAAGAATCACTCGATTTGTCTCCTCGCGATGTCCAACTACTCCCACTTCTTTGCTGAGTCTCTGTTCTGGGATACCACTCGCCCAAACCGCTGACGACAATCTAGGGGTCTAGGACCGCTGAAATCAACGGGGTGCACCGTCCCTTCTTCCGTATACCGTCGTCAGCCAGCCGGAGTGGGGGTCCCGAGACGAGCCCCCCAAAATTGTGAGATTCAAAATCACAAACGCTTTTAGAGACAAAGTCGGCAAAGAAGCTTTTTATTTAAATCATATTCTGCAGAATAGGTGCCTCTCCTCTGATGTCCCCTAGAGGCACACCGAGGATCGGGATGTCTTCTATCTTTATACATTTCATGGGTATCATTGTCACACCCTCATCCCTCCCCATTGAGCTTCTTCCAATCATAACATAAAGCCCACATTCCCACGAGAACGTCCTGGAACGTCCACCCGACGTCAAAGACACCTCCCATATCATGCATCGCATGTGCATTTAAATTAGGCATCTTGTCATAGTGGGTGTGTGTACATATTCATGTAAGTTCATTGTCCATGCGCACAGAAAGTTGCTCATGACCCTTACCCTAGTTCTATCCCGGACTGTCTCTTATCTCCTTTGTTCTCATCCTTGAAAAAGTCACCATCAGTACTCGTGCATCCACCCCCTACTATACAAAGGGTTCTTGTCTAAATCAACTTATACCTATTAACCCCTTCCTCACACCATGTAAAAATCAGACATAAAAATAGTATTTGAAATCATTTATCATTTGTAATCTTATAAATACGGTGGAGTTGCTGCCTTACAGCGCCAGAGACCCAGGTTCGATCCTGACTACGGGTGCTGTCTGTACCGAGTTTGTACGTTCTCCACGTGACCGCATGGTTTTTCCCCAGTTGCTCCGGTTTCTTCCCACATTCCAAAGATAGACAGGATTGTAGGTTAATTGGCTTTGGTAAAGATTGTAAATTGGCCCTAGTGTGTAGGATAGTGCTAATAAATGGACTCGGTGAGCAAAAGGGCCTGTTTCCGCACTGTATCTCTAAACTGAACTAAGAATTGTTCTCTACAATTGGGTGATATCAACTAGTGTGTAGTTATTGACAATTCAAATTCACCCTTTCATTTGTATCCTGTTTCTGAATTATGTGACCTTCAACAATTGTCTTTTTTTATGCTCTGTGTATCCTTGATATCAAGTGCTGTAACTGGACTGCCTTTACAGGTCAACTTTTTTGTTATATCTTTTGACACAGAAGGAGGCTGTTCAGCCCATCAAGCTCATGCCATCTGTCACTGCAGCCCAATCATGTGAGAGAATTAAATTATATTTTCTCACATCTCTATTAACTCTCCCCAATTATCCCCAATCTCCCCTTCCATCCATTCCTAGCAGCCAATAACTTGACGACCAGCATATCTTTGGGATGTGGGAGAAAGTCATCGTAGCTGTGGGAAGCACCCACAGTTACTGGCAGAAGGTGCACAGTACTCATTGACAGCTCCTGAACACAGGATTGTACATGGATGAATGAAACTATGAAGCAGCAGCTCTACCAGCTCTGCCCTTTATCCATGTTAGCAACAAAACTGATGTGTCCTGGAAAAGCATGGAACTGTCTACACTGAGATTTGCAGAACATGCTTGGATGATGAGGGAAATTGAGGCATTGGTCAAGGATAAGAAGGACGCATGGGACAGGTATAGGCAGCTGGGATCAAGTGATTCCCTGGAAGAGTTTCAGGAACAAAGGAGTAAACTAAAAAAAGAAATCAGAAGGACAAAAAGGGGTCAGGATAGCTCTATCAGAAAGGATTAAGGACAATCCCAAGAGATTTTATCAATACATAAAGGGAAAAAGGTTAACCAGAGAGAAAGTGGGACCTCTGAGGAATCAAAACGGTCAACTCTGTGTGGAGCTACAGGAGATGAGCAAGGTCCTCAATTAGTATTTCTCCTGTTTTTACCGAGAAAGACAGGAGGATGGAAGAACTTGGGGCAGTCAATGGAAGTGTCTTGAGAGCAATCAGTATTATGGTCGAAGAGGTGCGGAAGATCCTATCGTGTTTGAAGGTAGACAAATCACTCGGGTATGATCATATATACACGAGGACACTGTAGGAAACCAGAAAGGAAATTGAAACCAATTGAAATTTACGAGTCGTCATTAAATACAGGAGAGGTGGCAGAAGACTGGAGGGTGGCAAATCTTGTGCCTCTATTCAAGAAGGGCTGTAGGGAAAACGCTGGGAACTGTAGGCCCGTGACCTTAGCATCTGTAGTTGGAAAGTTACTGGAGAATATTCTGAGGGATAGGATATACTTTGTTGGCACCCTTTATGTGGCTACTCTGCATATCTTGTGTGTGCAAAACAAAGAATATCACTGTGACTTGTCACATGTGACAATAAAGTATTAATTCATTCATACATGCATTTGGAAGGACGACGGCTGATTAGGGATAGTCAGCATGGGTTTGTACGTGGGAGTTCGTGTCTCACAAATCTGATTGAATTTTTTGAAGATGTGACCACAAAGGTTGATGAGGCAGAGCTGTAGATGTTGTATTATGGACTTCAGCAAAGCATTCAAGAAGGTCCCACATGATAGGCTGCTCTGGAAGGTTAGTCCGCATGGGATCCAAGGAGAGATAGCTGAATGGATAGAAAATTGGCTTCATGGAAGAAAGCAGTGTGTGATGGTGGACGGTTGCTTCTCGGACTGAAGACCTGTGACTAATGGTGTGCCTCAGGGTTTGGTGCTGTGCCTGTTACTGTTACAGAAAATTAGAAAAGCAAATGATATAATCTTTATTGAAATGGGATTGGAGAACAAGAGTAAGGAGGGTCTGGAAATCAAAAAAATCTGCAGATGTCGGATTATTAAACAAAGATTCACCCAATCAAGCAGCATCTTGGATTGAGCAAGCACAGTTCCAATGCCATCTATAAATTCATCAATGGCACCACGGTAGGAGGCCGAATTACAGGAGGTGATGAGTCAGTGAACAGGAGTGAGACACCTGGTTCAGTAGTGTCACAATAACAACTTCTCACTTAATGCCAACAAAACCTAGGAACAAATTATTGACTGAAAGGGGAAGTTGTGAGGTGCTATTGCTAACTTTCATTGGTTTATTAGCAATAGAGACAGTTGGCAGCTTCAAATTCCCAGGCATGAACATCTCAGATGATCTGTCCTGGGCCTAGCAGATAGATGTAATCACGCAATGGGGTGCCAGTTGCTCTACATTCATAGACGTATAAATAGGTCCAGTAATTGCTCCAACAATCTTCTACAGATGCACGGTGAGAAGAATCCTGACAGAGTGCATCATAACCTGTTACAGCAATTCCAATGCATAATGGCCCTGTCTCACGGTGCGAGTCCACCCACGAGTAATCCCGAGTGAAAGAAAAAATCAAACTCGTGGTTGTCTACGAGATTCCAAGTTTATGTTCACGAGTTAAAACGAGTTCCCATGTGTATGTCTAAGTTTGCCGTTTACTTCTCATTTCTGCGATGTACCTCTCCCGAATTACCAAGTTCCTCTCCCGAGTTACTCTTGAGCCAACAACGACTACCGACGTGTGGAAAAATCATCTTATGGTAAAAATGATGTCATGCAGGTTTTTTTTCACTATAAAAAGACCCAGCCTGAAGAACGATCTCGACCCGAAACATCACCTATTTCTTTTCTCCAGAGATGCTGCCCGACCAGCTGAGTTAGTCCATCATTTTGTGTCTATCTTTAGTTTCAACTAGTATCTGCAATTCCTTCCTTCAAACATTTAGAGCAGTTTGTTTCAAGAAACAATCCTTCCAAAATTGCATTCAAAAGTCCATTTGAACTGCATATGTTCAAGGTCTGGCATCAATCATAGGCTGTTTTGTGTCGGGAGGAACTACAGATGCTGGTTTACACCGAAGATAGACACAAAATGCTGGAGTAACTCAGCGGGACATGCAGCATTTCTGGAGAGAAGGAATGGGTGACGTTTCTGGTCGAGTCCCTTCTTCAGACTGAAAAAACTTTTTGACCCTTCTCTCCAGAGATGCTGCCGGCTTGGCTGAGTTACTCCAGCTTTTTGTGTCTAGTAAGATTGTTTTATTCCCTTAATTTATCTCCCATCAAAACGTTGGTAAACTAACAAAAAGATTAGGTAAATTGAACAATAACGTTATTTTTTCGCCTGACAGCAAGGTCCGTAGACCAGAGGGATAGCAGTGTGTGTCTCACTACTCACCCAGCATGTCCGTCAGAGCAGCCGTCCTACCATCGCGACTTAACTGTATAAAAAGCAGCGGCTCAAAACATTGCTGATTGGGCAGATCTGCCCAGAAACCACCTCTTTCACACTCACCCCAGCCCTGGGAAACAAAGTTTTCAGATCCCTACAGTCACCCCAGCCCGACAGCTCCAGCACAAGCCTGGCTGATGGCAAAGTCATAAGTTGGGATCGAACCCGGGCTCTGGCGCTGTGGGGCAGCAACTCTACCACTGTGCCGCCGCGCCACCTAACTTAGTGACATTGAGAAGCAAGAGATTGCAGGTGATGGAATCTTGAACAAATAAATAATAAAATGCTGGAAGACCTCCAACATTTTTGTGTTTGGCAAAAAAAATAATTTATTCATATATCGGTATCTGGCTGTTATTGACAAGGCCAATGTCCTTGACCGAATGGCTTGCTCGCCCATTCCAGAGTCGGTCACGTTACACGCAAGGATGTGTGGGA
This sequence comes from Malacoraja senta, assembly GCA_038087875.1. Lineage (NCBI taxonomy): Eukaryota > Metazoa > Chordata > Chondrichthyes > Rajiformes > Rajidae > Malacoraja > Malacoraja senta. Next base: position 1,012,694 of record CM076000.1, on the reverse strand, counting down.
AAGAACTGCAGAGGCCAGTTTACACCGAAGGTAGACACAAAAAGCCGGAGTAACTCAGGCAGCATCTCTGGAGAAAAGGAGTAGGAATAGGAATAATTTATTGTCACATGTGACGAGGCACGGTGAAATTATTTGCTTGCATACACAATGTATACGAATAGCAGTCACCTACGGCGCTGACAAAGTTACAAAGCACGCCGCTCTTCCTATTTATTGTCCCCCACGTTTCGGGTCCAGATCCCCTTCTTCACACTACTGAAATTTCTGGGCCTATTTCCCTACTGTCCTTCATATTCTCTATTTAGTTTTTAGTTTTACAGATACAGCGTGGAAACAGGCCCACAGAATCCGCACCGACCAGCAATCCCCGCACATTGACATTTACACCAAGGCCATTAACCTACCCACGTCTTCGGAGCTTACACCATTTTCGTAATTTTTTATGTTAAAACTTTCACGGTGTAAATATCAGCTGGATATTTAAAATCACATTCATTTATTTATCGGTATTTTTTGGCATTCAGGTCTGGGGCGGGTTACCGAGCGGAATATATATTTTTGTCCACTTTTTTTCCCCTACTGCGTAGCTGCATGAATTCTCGGGACTGTATTTGACGCTGGTGTATGTGAACTGTCTCCTCTTCCACCATCCCCACTCTCCAACCGGGCGCATAGTTTTAACTTTTGATATGTGTTTGCTGTCCGGTCTTGTGTTTAGTTAAGTGAAACATGTCATTATTCATATCGGGACGCCTTCTGCTTCGGGAGCTCTCCGTTAAAGCCAAGCAGTTGCGGGGAATTGACTCCAATATCACAGAGACTGATGCATTTTAACGATGGGCCGTAGACAATGCTGATTAAAACCGACAGCTTCCACACGTAAACACAAAAAACAACATAAACATACAGATAGTACCCACGAGTTAATACGGTAAACTCACGAGTCACTACAGTAAACTCACGGGCTACTACGGTATTACAACGAGTTTAAAAGTTTCAACATTTTCCTTCAAGAGTAAATTTGACTCGTGGAAATCTTTCAACGTGTTGAAAATTTTTCACGAGTTAACAAGTTTCCCGAGTACCTGCCGTTAGCGTTACGAGTCACTGTGTTACGTCCACGAGCTCCGACGTTCCCGCTATGTTAATTCTACGAGATTACGAGTTTGATTTGTTTTTAACTCGGGATCACTCGTGGGTGGACTCGCACCGTGAGACAGGGGTTTAAGAATGCAAGAGGGTGTAGAGAACAGTGGTCTCTGCACAGCCCATCAGAACCACTGCCCTCCTCACCATCAAAAGCATCTACATGAGTTGCTGTTGCAAGGAGTTGCTATCTCTCATCAATGATCCCCACAATCCAGGCTGGGCCCTCTACTTGCTTCTACCTTCGCATAGAGCTTGAACTCTCAGACCACCAGATTCAGGAACAGTTATATACCTACAACACATATGCACAAACCTATTCCCACCTTACCTTATGGATCACCTCTTGCACCCCCATGGCCTTGTTTTCTAATTGTGTTTTGTACTGTCTTGTTTTTATGTAGTCTTTTTTCTTCTTATTGTCTTGTAGAATTTGTGTAATTCAAATATAATTTGTGTCTTGGTGTGTTGGCTGTGTGCCTTTGATACTGCTACAAGCAATATTGACACTGTATCTGTATTTCACCATACTTGTTCATAACAATAAGCTTACCTGATGTGACATGCAAGCACATGGAGGCTCTTTGATATGTGTAATGCTGTCAAATAGCACACATCGTTCATTTTATATAAGACCATGAGGCTTGTGTGAACATTATATCAGATCATAGTGGACAGTTTGGTTTAATTTGGAGAAACAGCATGGAAACAGACCCTTCGGCCCAAACTGACCATTGATCACCATTCACAATAGTTCTATGTTCTCCAACTTTCTTGTCCACTACCTACACAGTAGGACACACAGAGGCCAATTAGCCTACAAACCTGCATGTCTTTGGGATGTGGAAGGAAATCAGAGCACCTGGAGGAAACCCATGTAGTCACAGGAAGAATGTGCAAACTCAACTCAGACAGCACCTGAGGTCAGAATCAAACCCAGGTTCTCTGGCACTGAGGCAGCAGCTCTACCAGCTGCGCCAGCCCTGAAGCCTGGTTAAAGCCTACTTTCATGCCGCTTGATCTGTGCCACTGATAATATGAGGTGTTCATTCATGAGTTGTCTGTTTCCATCATTACAGATTGCTCTTTATCACTATTGACTGTGCCCTTAGACCCCTCCCATCATCGGTCCAAACTAACAATCATAATTTTACTTCAGAGATACAGTGCAGACACAGTCCCTTCGGCCCACCAATTCAGCCCCAGCCAGCGATTATCATATACACTAACACTATTCTACACACTAGGAACAATTTTTGCAATTTTACCGGTCAATTAACCTACAAACCTGTACATCTTTGGAGTGTGGGAGGTAACTGGAGAAAACTCATGCGGTCACAGGGAGAACGTACAATCGCCCTACAGATAGAACCCGTATCAAGATTGAACCCAGCTCTCTGGAACTGTAAAGCAGCAACTCTACCACTGCACCACGGTGGCGCCCTATTCCACCTGATATAATCCCAACCCTCCAATCATTTTTCTTACCCGATCAGCATTCTTCCTTTGCCCATCCTGAACTTCAGGACGCACATCCTGAACTTCAAACCACTTTGGGATATCTGCTGGACAACCATTTCCCTTTCCATGGTCCTGCTCTCAACCTCCAATTAATACACACTCACTTTCTCCACAAAATGCACTCTCTACAAAGCAGGGAGAAATCACGCAGAGGCCTTTTCTACCATGTGGATTCAAAGATCCACATCAATAGGTTAATCTATCAATTAGTCCTGTGACTAAATTTGGTCTTGTGTCCTTAGGTTTGGAACTCTAATCTATAGGAAAATTGCATCATATAATGTACAAGAAGGAAATCACATAGGTATCATAATTAATGCAGTGTCACCAATATAGATACACTGGCATGGCATGATTAGACATTAGACAATTCCAGACATTCTAGATGTAAAACTGAATATGAATGATAGTTATTTACACGCCTGCCAGATAGGTGGTTGTGCTAAGTGAACAGTATGAAAAACCAGCAAAATAACCTGACCAATATTTCAGTGGCATGAATTTTATGCAAACGTCACTATTAAATAACAGCAAATGCTGTAGGAAATATTTATTTTTCACAGTAGAAAGCACATCACTAGTTTTCCGATACATATTACAACAATGTGATTTAAAGTAATGTAACCAAAGTTATGGTGTGTCATCTGCAGTTGATAATTATCAGATGCTTTGCAAAATGGAGATTGATTGCAGCTGGAAACCAGTCATTTCTTCCTAAATGATTAATTTAAAAAAAAAACAATAAGCAACATATCGTAGAAAAGTAATGTACTACATAACAATGCAGGCAAATTTAATATTTTGAATATCCTCAGATCATCCTATCAAAGACCTTAAGCATTAAACCATTTTCAGTGGACCTCAGTCCAATTTAGTAGGCATTTTCACCATTATGAAAATATATATGAAGGTTTGGTAGAAATTGGACTTGCGTTTTACCCATAATATAAATTTATGGATTTGTACCAAACTTGAAAGTACTTGTGGTTACATTTACAAGACTATGAACTAGTCAAGTCTAATTCATTCTATTTCAGGATCTCAGAACTTTGAAACTAATTCTCACTTCAATTATTCCATCATTCCTTTACCCATCCTGAACTTCAGGACGCACATCCTGAACTTCAAACTTCTTTGGAATATCTGCTCTCTGGATGCTTTCAAGAGAGAACTAGATAGGGCTCTTAAAAACAGCGGAGTCAGGGGATATGGTGAGAAGGCAGGAACGGGGTACTGATTGGGGGTGATCAGCCATGATCACATTGAATGGCGGTGCTGGCTCGAAGGGCCGATTGGCCTACTCCTGCACCTATTGTCTAATGTCTATTGTCCATGTAGCCTTCCTATATAAACATGTTTATTTATTACATTTGGACTATATTTTGAAATTTAAAAGCTGTATTATACGTACATTTGAGATGTTTCATTTATCGTGAGTATACATCAGGATTTCTTCCATTATGAGGCTAGAATCAACAACAAATTATAGAAGAAACAAGGGTAATTAAAAATAACATCAGGATATTAATTGCAATACTTTATCTTTTAACTACTCCAAAATTAGTGACAAAGTTAATATATTCTAAAAGGAAGGAATGTTTTTTTCCAGAGCGTTTATTCAAAGTCATGTTACATTCAGGAATTTTCTTTATCCAATAGAAACAAACATTATATCATAAAAAAACATGGAGCTACCTTTTTGCTGAATTCTGTTTGTGCAAGTTGTTGTTCCAGGAAGGCAAGACATTTTATTTTCACCAATAAATGTTGCGAAATGTTGCCTCAATAGGCCCGACTATCGGTGGACATGGGGATGAGAACTGGACTTTGCGCCTTCCCTCATAATGGGAACCATTGTGGGGGGATGTTTTTATGTTTACATTTCTTTATTATTGGTATGTTGTATTCTTTTTAATGTGCTGCAATGGAAATACACATTTCACTTCACCAATTGGTGTATGTGACAAATAAAGAACCTTTGAATTGTTTTGGATGTGGCAGTTTAACATAGTAATCTTATTTATAGCTTTCCTCAGTAGGGATGTAATACGGAGGCTTTATAGAGCACTGGTCAGACTGCATTTGGAGTATTATGAGCAGTTTTGTGCCCTATATTTGAGGAGGGTTGTGCTGCCATCGAGAGGATCAAGGGGAGATTTCAGAGAATGATCCCGGTTAACATATGATGAGCTTTTGACGGCCCTGGGTTTGTATTCACTGGAGTTTAGAAGATTGAGGGGAGATCTCATTGAAACGTACTGCATAATGAAAGGACTAGATAAAGTGAACATGGAGAGGATGTTTCTATTAGTGGGGGAATCTTGGACCAGAAGGCACAGCCTCAGAATAAATGGAGATGAGGAGGAATTTTGTTTAGCCAAAGGGTGGTGAATCTGTGGAATTCATTGCCACAGACAGCTGTGGAGGCCAAGTCTGTGTATTTTTAAAGTGGAAATTGATAGTAAGATCTTGATTAGTAGGGGTGTCAAATGTGATAGGAAGAAGGCAGGAGTATGTGTTTGAGAGGGAAAGATAGATCTGCCATGTTTGAATGGTGGCATATACTAGATAGGCCAAATGGCCAAATTCTGCTTATATGTCTTATGAATTTTCCCTCCTTTCCAGAATATATCCCAATACCTCTTCTTTCCATATTCTTATTCATAATTCATTAAACAGAATACCTGCAATGGATAAGGCTATGTAAAGGCACATTTTATAATAATGAATATTATGGCATAACATTAAGAAATAAAAGTGGAGATGCAATGGTGTATGCACAAAATGTCAGTAAGAATGAAGCTGGAGTGCTGTGCGTGGTTTTTCAAGTAATGGAGGGTATAGAAAATTAAAAATGCAATTAATATTCTTATTCATTTTATCCTATTTATATATTTTTTCACTGGGCTTAATTTGTTGTGATTTTATTGATACATTTAAAGATACGAGAAAAAGAGCGGATAGAAATAGACTAGCATTGATTATCTCCCATCATGATGAGTGTGAGGGAGTCTAAATGGACAATATCCAGAAGTTGTGAATGAGGCAAAGTCCTGGTGATCTTTTAAAAGATAGGCTTTGTTTCATAGCAAAATAGCATTCATAGCAAAAGGATTTGAGTATAGGAGCAGGGAGGTTCTACTGCAGTTTTACAGGGTCTTGGTGAGACCACACCTGGAGTATTGCGTACAGTTTTGGTCTCCAAATCTGAGGAAAGACATTCTTGCCATAGAGGGAGTATAGAGAAGGTTCACCAGACTGATTCCTGGGATCTCAGGACTTTCATATGAAGAAAGACTGGATAGACTCGGCTTGTACGCGTTAGAATTTAGAAGATTGAGGGGGGATCTTATAGAAACGTACAAAATTCTTAAGGGGTTGGACAGGATAGATGCAGGAAGATTGTTCCCGATGTTGGGGAAGTCCAGAACAAGGGGTCACAGTTTAAGGATAAGGGGGAAATCTTTTAGGACCGAGATGAGAAAAACATTTTTCTCACAGAGTGGTGAATCTCTGGAATTCTCTGCCACAGAAGGTAGTTGAGGCCAGTTCATTGGCTATATTTAAGAGGGAGATAGATGTGGTCCTTGTGGCTAAAGGGATCAGGGGGTATGGAGAGAAAGCAGGTACAGGATACTGAGTTGGATGATCAGCCATGATCATATTCAATGGCAGTGCAGGCTCAAAGGGCCGAATGGCCTACTCCTGCACCTATTTTCTATGTTTCTATGTTTCCACTGTTTAAATCTCCCCCTCTCAAAAGCTGGCTGGAATAATGCCCATCATAAATTCAATACACGGTTGAGTTTATTATGTAAATGCTAAATAGAAGATGAAGAGACTAGATTGGACTTAGGTTGGACCTAGGATCTCAAGAGTACACTTAGCTCTTCCTGGCCAATCTGAAAGTACATCCTTCATTGTCTGAAGAAGGGTTAACCATCCCAACGTGATAACATAGGGCTGAACAGGAAGACCAACAGATTGCATGCAACTTATTTGGCAAGGGACTAGAGAAAAATCCCTCTGGATGAATTTCTGACTTTAAATAGAGGCCCTATTCTATTGGTGCAGGATGTTAAAGATGCCCTGAATATTATCCATAGAATTGCTAGCCAACATGTACCCATTATTCATCGCCACAAAATAAAGATTTTTTTTTTCTCATTGCCTGTAGCTTCTTATAAAATGTCTGCTCATTCCCCCCAATAATAGTAAAATATCAGTTAAAACAGCTTGCATTTGTTTGTAATCAAGTAAAAGTTTAAAACTCTGAAGACTTGTTACAGTAGGATCACAGACAAAATATGATAACAGGGTTTTTAGGACATGTTTTAGACTAGCCCAAAAAGCAGCTGCGACTGTGAATCTGTGCAGTAAAGAAAATCATTGTTGCAGGAGAGGCCAGAATTCAGAAACAGTTCCTTCCAAAGAATGTGGAAGTGGAAAAAAGCAGAAAGAAAGTCTCAGAGCAAGAAATAATCGTAGAGATGCTCAGACTGTTGGAGAGTCAGGGAGTCTCAGAGTGAAAGAGAACCAGGGTGTTTTGGAAACAGAGGAACAAGTGAGCTAGAGAGAGATAAAGTTAGAACCTGTTAATGTTAGACATTAATGTGAAACTGTAAAATCTTTGATGGAGAAGGTGCTAAAATTGGAGAAGTGCAGAGTTGACAAAAATTATAGAATTAGAGGAAGTTATAGAAATCAGAGAGCAAAATGTAATGGAGGGTTTGTAACCCAATACAAACATTGAATTTGAGGCAATGCTTTGGAAGAGTTAATATTGGACCATGAGCACAAGGGAGATAAGTTGACAGGATTTGAATTAATTGCACCAAATACGGTGTACACCTGTGCAAAGAGAGTGTTGCAATATGGCAAGGCTTTTATATGTTTAATGTGAAGAATGGGAAAACAGCAGCTAAGACTTCTTTACATAATGCAGACAGCAGGGAATGAAAACCAAACTGAGATAGAATCATGTATTTGAGTTGTAGATAACACAGGCAAGGAGCTGGGGCTAATATGCAAGGGTAGTGAGTAATAAATTTGTGTATTCTAGGTCCATGATATGGTTAAATAATTGATTAGCTGAAATGTGCAGTTGGCAGTAATTACTTTCTTAAATGACAAGATATTGAACAGGTTGCACAATATCCAACAACTAAATGTAATTGTAAAACTTAATTTAAAGGAAATTATTCAATTGAACATTCGGATTACATCAAACTTAAAAGGCAGACCTGTTATAAGGCACATCTCATATTTCAGAGACAATATCATTGTTAAAGATAAATAGCAATGTGAAAAAGAAATTCATAAGATAATTCAAACTAGTCCATATTTAGAGCACAGGTTTAGTTCCCATCATCATATACTTAGTAAAGGTCTGATCTTGTACATGTGTATATGTGTGTGTATATGTTGTTGTCTTTACATCTTCGCAAAAACACTACGCGGTAACGATTACATTTTTACATATTCCGATTGACATTTTTCCCGTCAAGGCTGGGAGCACCTTATCTGAACATTTTATGCTTTATTTCTCGACTTATTCTTGACTCATTACTGGTTAAAAGTCTTAGAAAGTCAAAAGACTTTGAAATTAAAACCACCAGATTCAACTGATGACGTTGCAATGGCTCAGCTAGCAGAGACCAGCATCAATGAAGATTTCATCCTATATTTGACACGTTATTTGCAATTAAAGCCTTAAAAATGCCAACTTTCACAAGATTTTTACATATTCTGATTCACATCTTTCCCCTCGAGGCAGAGATCACTTTGGCTGAACATTTTTGGCTTTAATTCTCGACTTATTACTGATTAAAGTTTTTAAAAAATCAAAATAACTTGAATTTCAAACCGACCAGCTTCAACTGATGACGTCACAATGGCTCGACTAGCAGGAGGAGGGCTAATTGCTATTGCAACACGCAGGGCAAGTGCAATTGGAATTATTTTTAAAGATCACTGCTGAGGGAGGCAAGGGGTGTGCTGGAATCTTACGTTCGGGAACGGCTTCAGTTGGTGGACCACGCCTCCCATGGAGGCTATGGGTAGGGAAGGGGTGCATTGGTGGAGCACTTGGTCTAGTTACAACTAAAACGCAGCAGGTTTCGTTTGATTTATTCACCTATCATTTGGCAGACCAGTGTGTCTATCTTCTGTTAAATAGATTTATATCTCAGCTGCTGTGATAATTGTTACTCATTATTAACGCTGGAGTTTAAAAGCACAGTATGCATATACTAACAAGCAGAATAGCAATCAAAAAGTCAGTTTGATTAACTGGCTTGGCTCTCTATTGGGAGAAGGATACAGCTCAGGGACTGGAACTACTACTGGAACATTGGGAAAGGCTTCTTGCCCCAGGGCATTGAGACTATTCTTTTTTGAACCTTTGTGAGAATCTGGGCAATAGTGTAACTTGGTTGGAGGTCAGTAGGGAGTAGGAATGGCCATTGGTCTGCAGTGTATATGGCACACTCCTGTTCCTCCTGGCCAACAAGTATCGCCAATATACATCTTCAATCACAATTCACCCAACAGAAACATAAAAATAATTAAATTACTAAATTATCCCCTGAAAATTGCTTGGCCATCTTTTCCCTACCCCATTTTCATTCTGTTTGTAAGCGGGTGAGTAATGATGAGCTGGAGCTAGGTTTGAGATTTAACACCTCCGTCCAATTCTTGATTCACCGATTTTTGTTGAGATACAATTACCCTAGTCATGTCCTGTCAAGTTTCTTGTCATATGCACGTATGGCAAGGTACAAGTACAATGACAATCTTGCTTGCAGCAACATCACAAGCACATGGATGACACACAAAACATACAGTATACATAAATGGAGTCTGAACTTGCAAATGCTGGTTGGAATAATTATTTCAGTGACAAATAATATACATTGTACAAAATAAAGAGGGACAGAGGATATACAAGAGAAAGAGAGAGAGATGCGAGGGGTGGACAGGTAAATTAAAAATTGTTTTTTAAATATCGTCAAAGCTGAGAGAATAAGGTCTTGTCGGTAAAGATTCTTTTTATTAGCATCTGAGAGGATCTTTGTCTGCAATTATGGGGAAAACAGATCAGCTTAGAGCCTGGATCATTGTATGGAACTATGATAGACACAAAATGTTGGTCAGGCAGCATCTCTGGAGGAAAGGAATAGGTCAAAACCCTTCTTCAGACTCAAAGTTATGGAACTATGATGTTGTGAACATAACAGAGACGTGGTTGCGAGAAGAACAGAACTGGTAGCTCAATGTTCCAGGATTTTAATGTTTCAGATGTGATAAAGATGGAGGTAAAAGAGGTGGAGGAGTTGTATTATTAATCAAGGAGAATTTCACAGCTGCACTTAAAGAGGACATACTGGAGGGTTCATCCAATGAGTCAATACAAGTAGAATTTAAAAATAAGAAAGGTGCAATCACTCTAATGGAATTATACCATGGGCTTCCCAACAGCAAGCAGGATATAGAGAAACAGGTAGAATTTGTTAGGTGCATCCAAGAGGGTTTCTTGAAAGAGTATGAGAATAGCACAACTAGAAGACAGAACGTATAGGACCTTGTATTGGGAAACGACCCTGGCCAGGTGACGTATTTCAATTGGAGAGCATTTTGGCAACAGTGATCACAACTCTTTAAGTTTGAAGATACTTAGGAATCAGAATAAGTGTGGACTTTGTGGGAAAGTACTAAATTGGGGGAGGACTAATTATAACATTATTAGGCAGGAGCTAGAGAGAGTAAATTAAAAGCTGCTTTTATTTGATAAATACACATTAAACATATGGGGGTTGTTTAAAGACCAACTAATCAGAGTTCAGGACCAGAATACAGATAGACAGGGACTGATTAAATTTAGTCAGCATGGTTTTGCACATGGAAGATCATGTCTTACGCATTTGATTGAGCTTTTTGAAGAAATAACCAAAAACATTGATGAAGGCAACGCCATAGACATTGTCCATATGGATAAGCAAGGCTTTTGATAAGGTAGGCTGCTCTGGAAGGTTAGATCGCAGGGGATCCAGGGAGAGTTAGCTAATTGGATACAGAATTGGCTTCATGAAAGGAAGCAGAGGGTAATGGTGGAAGGGTCAGGAGTGGTGTGCCTCAGGGTTCGGTGCTGGGTCCATTGCTGCTTGTGATTTATATTAATTTGGTTGAAAATGTACAAGGTATGATTAGTAAGTTTGCAGATAACACTAAGGCAGGTAGTATCGGAGAGAGGGAAGATGGCTATCAAAAGATAAAGCAGGCTCTTGATCAACTGGGCAAGTGGGCTGTGAAATGGCAAATGGAGTTTAATGCAGATAAGTGTGAGATGTTGCATTTTAGGAGGTCAAATCAGGAAAGGGTTTTAGAGTGAATGGTAGGACCCTGGGATGTGCTGTAGAGCGGAGGGTTCTAGGAGTACAGATACATAGTCCCCTGAAAGTGGTATTACAGGTTGATAGGGTGGTCAAGAACACTTTTGGTACATTGGCCTTCATCAGTCAGAGTACTGAGTATAGTCATTAGGACATTATGTTACAGTTGTACAAGACATTGTTGAGGCCACACTTGGGGTATTGTGTTCAGTTTTGGTCACCCTGCCATAGGAAGGATGTCATTGAGCTGGAAAGAGTGCAGAGAAGATTTACGAGGATGTTGCAAGGACATGAGCGGCTGAGCTATAGAACGAGGATGGGCTGGCTAAGGATTTTATTCCTTGGAGCGCAGGAGGCTGTGATCTTTGAGAGGTGCATAAAATCACAAGGGGAATAGATAGGGTGAATTCACAGTCTTTTACGCAGGGTGGGGGAATCAAAAGCTTGAGGCCATATGTTTATGGTGACAAGGATAAGATTTAATACAAACCTGAGGGCAACTTTTTCACTCAGAGGGTGGTTAGTATCTGGCACAAGCTGGCCGAGGGGGTAGTTGAGGCAGTAATATAACAGCATTTAAAGGACACCTGGACAGGTGCAAGGATAGGAAAGTTTTGAGAGGGATATGCACCAAACGCAGGCAAATGGAACTAGCTTAGATGGGGTGTTTTGGTCAGCATGGACAAGTTAGGCCAAAGGGCCTGTATGCCTATGTAAATAGAATGGACGTACGGTAAGGTTAGGGAACAGAATTTTGGATGAGGAGAAATTGTAAATTTGGGTACAATGTAAAAAGGAAGCATTTGTAAATTTTAGAAACATGAAAACCAGTCAAGGTCTATGAAGAATGTAAAGAAAACAGGAAATAACTCAATCTATGAAGGGAATGGATGAATGACATTTTGGATCAGGACCCTTCTTCAGACTATTCTGAATATCTTTTGTAGTTCAAGAATACAACATTTTATAGTTGGTTTGATTTGCACTGCATTTTCTTATTTTATATTTGATTTCATAAGCACTATCCCGTTTGTAATTTAAAGTCAAAATTGAGATTACTCACATTCAATCACTATTCTGATTTTGAACATCACTCAAAAATGTGCTCCTATTCCATTGTCAAATCAGACTGATCTCATTCATGATTAATACAACATAGCTTTGTTGCAAAGTTAATGCTTATGTTGTTATTAAAAAGCCAGGTGACAAAATTTATATACTGCAGATTTGGGCAAACAAAGTCAAGGCATGTAAAATGAAGTTTACAAAAGTAAGGAAGGAAAAAATGCATACTGAATAAAGAGTTCTATCCATTCTTCTTTCCGAAAGTTTTGGTGCAAGGTGCAGTAAGGGATGCACGGCAGATAGCTACATCCAAAAAGAAAAAAACAGAAAATATCAATAGATTAACACAATCAAAATAGTACCAGTACTATTACTATGGTACAAATACCAGTGCTAATGTTAGGACTATTTTGATCAGACAATAAATCTCTGGACATAGTTATCCCAACAATAGATTCTCTAAAATATTCTATTGAAATCCAACTCTTACTTAAATCTAAACTCCACTCTTGTATTTAAATATTTTAACTTTCGGATATTGGGGAAAATATATATAAACCTCTTTAAGCTAATTTGTTTCTTAAGGATTTAGAATACAGTTCTTTAATACTGATTATAAACTTGCACTAGAAAGTGAAATCATTTAATACCTTCCAGAAGAAGCCTCAAGGCACTGAATAAATATGGAGAGGTTTGGCCGGCTAGGAATTTATTTCTTGGAACATAGCAGACTGAGGAGTGATCTTATAGTGATAGAGTCATAGATTTGTACAGCACAGAAAATGGCCCTTCACCTCAACTTCCCCATGCCATCCAAGATACCTCATCTACACCAGCCACACCTGCTTGCCATATACCTCTCAATCTTTCTTGCCCTTATGCCTATCCAAACATCTTGCAAATGTATAAAATGTAAAAATCATGAGGGGCCTTGTTGTCCACAGCTCCCCCCCCCCCCCCCCCCCCCCCCCGGCCAGTGTTAGGGAATCAAGAACTAGAGGACATAAGTTTAAGATGAGAGGGAAAACATTTCATAGGAACTTGAAGGGCAACTTTTTTTACACAGAGGGTGCTATGTATAAGCTGCCAGAGGAAGTGTTTTAACCAATTACAATAGCAACATTTAAGGAACATTTGGACAGATGGATGGATAGGAAAGGATATGGGTCAAGCGCAGGCAAATGAGAGTAGCATAGATGGACAGTAGACACAAAATGCTGGAGTAACTCAGCGGGACGGGCAGCATCTCTGGAGAGAAGGAATGGATGACATTTCAGGATGAGACCCTTCTTCAGACTGATGTCAGGAGAGTGGGCGGGACAGAGATAGATTGTAGTCAGAGACAGATGGACATCTTGGTCAGCATGGATGAGGGGCGCCAATGGTCCATGCTATATGACTCCAAAAACCTATTGATTAAACCAGAAAACTGATACCGGGATAATATTCATAATAAGACATATTTAAATACTGCAATTGTTTCATTTTAACTGAAAATAGTTACCGTGTTTTTCAGATGTGGACTTTGTGTTTTGGAGTAATGAAATAAAAACTGCATCAAAGAAAAACAAGATTTTAATAATATTCAGCGATACATACAATTTTCATTATTTTAATCTTTAAATAAGTAAGTATACTTACTCTTTTATACATGGCCTCATTATCATCACTCTAGAGAATAAAACAATGTAATGTTGAGTAAGTAAATAATTAACAGTAACATTTATGTGACTTTTATATTTAATGAAAACTAGTAAGAAAAAAAACGATTGAAATTATTTCAGGGGGATTAATGCCAAATACTCACCCCAGTTCTAGGCACATTTTGTCGGATGGCATTGCAAAAGTCCATAACAAATTTAGTCATCTGAAAATGGAAATAAACATTCCCAATTAACAAACTCATTATGGAAATTCTACTGTTCCAATGTCATCTTGGTTTTGTGGTCTCTCACCTCTTTTACCTCAAATGCTGCCTATTTGGATATCTCTTGTGGTGCATCACTGCCATTTATAACTGAAGGACATAAATCATCTTTGATTTCAGGATAAAACAGATCAATTAAATATCCTTTCCTTCTCCTTCCTTCTCAAGATACAAGCTCTTGCTGATCAAAGGAGATATATCTAATAGCCGAGACCTAGTATCTTTTAGTGATGAAGAAACAAGGAACTGCAGATGCTGGTTTACAAAAAAAGTGCTGGAGCAACTCAGTGGGTCAGGCAGCATCGCTGAAGAACATGGGTAGGTAACTTTTCATGTTGGGACTCAGCCGAAATATCGCAACCCAAAGCATCCTTTATCGATGTTCTACAAGGATGCTGCCTGACCCATTGAGTTACTGCAGCACTTTTTGTCATCCTTTGGTGCTGCACGTTCGTGGAAAGAATTGTTAATATCTGGAGGATCCAGCAACAGCATCAGAATAAGAGAAAAGCTTTCTTTGCTCTGTCCAAACTATACACTTCAAGTGTCACTGATCATCAAACCATTTTGAATTTTGTCAGCACCTTGCCATTTCTAAGTGACATTATTAAATTAATGCTAACTCCAATGAGTTACTGCTTAATTAAAAATTGTGATGAAATTGTACCGTCCCCAACAGGAGAGACCTCATAGGTCCACTAGTTAATTGCTGGTAGATGTTAGTGTTATCATCTTGTTCTTGCCAATAACCTTAAATTTGTATGACAATTTAGTACCAAGCCTCATTACAGGCTTGATGCAAACATACAACAAAACGCAATTCCATTGTCTAAACAATGAACTGCAGATGCTGGTTTACATAAGAAAAAGATGCTGATTAATACACAAAAGAACACAAATTGCTGGAGTAACTCAGCAGGTCAGGCAGCATCCCTGGAGAACATGGATCGGTGACATTTCGGGTCAGGGTCTTTTTTCAGTCTGAATTCCATTGTGATTGTTTGCGAGATCGAGACAGAATTTGACTAAGTGTTGGTTGCCCTGGTAAAAACTGGTCAATGGACATCAAAGGGAAAACACTGCAGTGGCTGGTGTCATACCTCGCACAGTTGTCAGAGGTCAATCGTCCAAGCCACAGGACATCTCTACAGGTGATCCTCAGACTAGTTATCTGTGGTTCAAGTATCTTAAGGCACTTTATCAAGTACCTTTCTTACATTATAATGCCATGTAGTACATTCAGTTTTCTTGATTTGTAGCTCCTCAGAATATGAAGTAGTCAATGCCCATATGCAGCAAGAGCTAGACAACAACCAGGTTGGGTTGAATAGAGGCAGGTAACATTTGAGTAACACAAGAGCCAGGCAATCACCTTCTCCAACAGGAGAGTGTCCGATCACCAGCCCTTGAGATTACCATCACCAAAGACCCCACATCCTGGCGACTGACCTCAAACTCAAAGGACCATTCACATTAAACCATTCGCCACAAGAGAAGGCAAGATATAATGTGTCCAGCAGTGTGCCACTAACTTCCTGACTTCCCCAAAGACTTTCTACCACCTACAAAGCATAAGTCAAGAGTATGATGGAATGGTCTCTAATTATCATCCTAAGTACAGTCCAAACAAGGTTTGATATCATAAAGCAATCAGCTTGATTGACACCTCATTTGCCACACTAAATATTCATTCCCTTCATCATTGCTTCCAGTGTTTTCCATCTACAAAATGTGAAATGCACTGCAATTCCTTGTGTGGGTTACTCTAACAGTACCTCCTGAACCCATGACCACCAGCGTGAAAAAAGAAGAACAGCTGGCACATTGAACAGTGCATCCATATCACAAAGTTTAATGTGAATCCTTCATCATTGTTGCGTCTAAATCTTATAACTGCCTACTACACAACAAAGTGGGATAATTTCACCAGAAGGACTGCAATGGTCGAAGAAGACAGCAGACCACAACTTCAAGGGCAGTCAGTGATGGCCAATAAATGTTGGCTGGATCAGCAAGGCCCAATTCCTATATAGTGAATTATATAGTCTCCTTAGTGGAGGTCTTGGATCAATGGTTTTGGAGGAGAATTTAATTTTCTGACATCCAGCAGCAATTCCTTACTTTTCCCAAGTGGCCATTATGATAGATGCGGTAAAAGGCAGTAAGCATCAGAAGACGTTTTGACCATGGTGTTGTCAAAGAAAAACAAAAATTGTTGTCAGTCTTGTGCAACCTTGGCCGAATGAGTAAAATAGTATTTAAAGTTCAGGACCTCGAGCCTAGTACAAAGCTCATCCTTTGAACCATGGACTACAGACTCAGAGCATCTCAATGCTCTGGAGAGATACTACTAATCCCATCTCCACAAAATCCTCCAAATCCATTCATAGGAAAACTGAACCAACGTCTGGGTCTTTTCTCAGGCTAATATCTCAAGTTCGGGCCCCTAATTTCAATCGATCACCTCCAGTCGACAGACTGCATTGTTTGCATTCTCAATACCAGAATCCCAAGTTAGCTGTTCTGACCTACATCAAGGTAAGAATACCAGAGAATAGAGGAAATAATTAAAGGTTATTCTGAACACATTGTTGAAAAGAGTCTGAAACTGAACCATCTCCTGAGATTCCTACCCATTATTGTATTTAGAATAGCATTGAAATCTCAAGACTTTGAGATTCTTTGAGTGCGCCCACAAGCTCAGCATAAATGAAGGAAATAACACATCACTTTTCAAACTACTGCACACCTACCCTATCAAGCAACCCTTCCCTTACTGGAAATGTTTGTGGAACCTACAGTGGCTTTGTCAGCCATCTCAGAATGCACAGAAAAGGAGAGGAAACATGGTATCTATAAAACCCTGAGATAAAGCGAGAGATTAATGATGAGAAACAAAATGTCCTTATTGTACTGCAATTTCTGCCTGGAAGAATTCACCAACAAACAGCTCATCGATTAAACAAAATAATTAACTTCTCATCTATGTCTTCAAGAGATAAAGTTAAGATTGTTATTTTACCTGAGGCTGTATCTGAAGTGCTCTCAAGTGAGTGAGACACAAAGCCAAATTCTGCAGAGGAGAAATCAAAACCACAAGTACATTTAAATTACATTGCACAGCCCTGGAGAGTGTAATTTATTGGTGAAGTGAGGCAATATCAAATCTAACATCCACTAAACATTAACTTAAGTCATCAATATTACCTCTGCACTGTTATTATCCCATTCGTCAGAATAATCTTGAAAGTGATGATGTGGGGATCCTGTCAGCAGGAGAAATAAGAATGACAGATGCATATCACTAAAGAACGTGCATTAACATTAAAATACAACAATATATGGAAACGTGGATGTCAGTGAGTAACCATCATGAAATAAATTATTAGAAGTCAAAGATACCTCATAAATAACCAAAAGCTTTCATTCAGGCAGCACAGCTCTCTGGTAGAGCCACTGCCTCACAGCATGAGGAAACAGCATAGATCCTAACCTCAGGTGCTGTCCCTGTGGAGTTTACATATTCTCCCTGCGACCACCTAGATTTCCTCTAGGTGGTTTGGTTTAATCCCACAGACGTGCGTGTTTGTAGGTTAATTGGCCTCTTTAAGTTGCCCCTAATGTGTAGGGAGTGGATGCAAAAGTGAGATATCATAGATACCACACTATGATATCCAGTGAGATATCATAGATCACTAGATCATTGTTCACTAGATAACAAGTGTGGATTCATTGGGTAAAAGGGCCTATTTCTGTGCTGTATATTTCAATTAATTCAATTTGAAACTGCAATAAATGTCGACAGGTTCCAGGTAAATGAGGCTGGGAACCTTTGGGGAAAATATGGTGAGGAAGTGAGACTATATTCTAGGGCGAGACCAATAGGATTTTGGATATTTAAAAAATCTAATGATTTGGGGATCAGGTTTCAAAATGGATTTGAGGTACAGGATCAGCCATGGTTCTATTGAATCAAAAATAGAAAATAATGGAAATATTCTGCAGGGCAGGCAGCATATGTGGAAAAAGAAACAGAGTTAACGTTTCCAATTGAAGACCTCTCCTCAGATCTGGGCAAGAGAGAAAAGATTGTTGAAAGTTACTTGGAGAGAAGGGAGCGATGGGGCTATCCCTATTCCATTTTACATAAGCAACAATGATAATCAAGAATCACCTACTTGAAACTACTTAGTGACTTTCTTGTGTACCTATTTTATTTGGGCCATTTTGTATGGTCGGTAATTTAAAATAGTTTTCTTTATCTTCAGGAGATTCAGAATGTCAGACTTCAGTGGAACCCAGTTTTTTTCCCAGTGGAAGTCTGTTGACAATGAACATTGCAGGAAACATGGACTTCATACATATATTTAGAATGTTTGGGGTGCAAGATGTTGGTATTGCAAGAATCTTTAGGGACAGTAGCATAGTGGTTACTCAATAGCATTAAAAAGTGTGGATGCAGAGATGAGAGTTCAAAGCCCTGCAGAGCAGTTGGATAGTTTAAGTAACTAAATAAATGTGGATATTTCTGCAAGAAATAAATAAATCACTTTGAAATCACAGATTTCTTAGATACAATAGTGGCATTTTAGAGACTTTCAGATAGGCACATGGATATGTATGAATGGAGACACATAGATCATGTGCAAGCAAGAAGATTAGGTTAACTTGGCATCATGTTCGGCATGGACACTGGCCGAAGGGTTTGTAGTGTTCTATGTTATATCTAACAGGCATGCACTTCACCAACAATGTAGATCTTCATTAAAGTGTTAAAATCCTGATTTGGTCTTGAACCCAAAACTACTAACTCTGAAGAGAGTTTTATTACTAGGAAAATTTGACACTAAATTGGTTACATTGGGAACATTATATTAACTCTAGCATCCTTAAACTACAATGGTATTAAATGGGTACATTTCCATTGAGGAAGTCACCTACACATTCACGATTAGCAATGAAAACTTTAAAAAGGCCACATCATTAATGCCTTCAGGGCATGAGCATTCCCGATTTGTTTCCAACAAGATGCATGTACCCAATAGCTTCAACAACAGAATATCATGATCATTTTAGTGAAAAGGTGGAGGTTAAAAAATGGGGAACATTTGTTTAAAATCATTTCCAAATTTATTATTAAAATGAGGGAAATGTGCTCATTTATTATATCTTCCTATGTCATAATAATTGTACACAAAATAACTACTTGAAAAACTTGTTTTAATCTACTGAGTGGAACAAATGATTGAGAAACTCTTCAGAAGTTGGTAACTCCACCACAACAATCCACTTACCCACATCTAATTTCTTTGTTTGTACACAAGATGGTACAATGTATATTTGGTGAATAATGTTTCATCACACTGGTCCCATGACTGATGCATAATAGTGAAACTAGCTTGTTTAGTAATCTGAGTAATTGATAGAGGGCTGGAAACTATTTATGTGGTTAAATAGATAGGGATGTGTAACACAATGGTCCGGCATTTCTTTGCCATTTCGTTAACAGCAGTAACTCAAAGTTAAGTTACGACTTTTGTCCAATATCTTACCCATTTTCACCTAGTCCAGTTACAAAGCCCTCACCAAAGATAGACACAAAATTATGGAGTTACTCAACAGGGCAGGCAGCATCTCTGGAGAGAAGGAACAGGTGGTGTTTTGGGTTGAGACCCTTCTTCAGACCTTCAATGCCTTCAGAGGCACTTTCATAAATAACTAATTATGAGCAATTCCGATGGAAGCATATAACCAGTATTTGCATAGTTTCATATTACATTTAATGCAAAGCTGTTATAATAAGTTATGAACATAGTTTATGACAACTATCATAGCTTTAAAATTAGTAGCACTTATCTTAGACTACTGTAATAAGGGAAAAGGTTTAAAGGGAACCTGAGGGAAACAGGGTTTTCCACACGGGTGGCAGGTTTATGGGACCAGCTGGCAGAGGAGGCAGTGGAATCAGCCACAATAGTCGTGTATAAAATACATTTTTCCAGCACATGTGTAGGATAGATTTCGAAAGAATGGGCCAAACGGAGGAAAATTGGACGAGCATAGATAGGCATCTGGGACGGGACGGCACGGACGAGTTGTGTAAAGCGGCTGTTGCTGCATAACTCTATGAATCCAGGAAATATTACACTCGCCCAGAGGTTTCGTCACGTTCTCATAACCTCCCGCAATTTGACGGGTCAGATCTATAAAGCAGACGGCACAACCCTTAAAAAGGGAAACCCTAATCGTTTAAACACGGATATAATGTACTTTGGATTGATGGAAAAACCTCGCATCCTTCTGCTTTCCAATCCATTCCAAGCTCGTTTCTATCTGACTTATAACATCTACAATCATTGCCTCAACGAATTTTCATATTTAAACAGTTTTCCGAATTAAAGTCCCAAAATATTTGCACATGGGATTGGATCTGAGCACGGATGGGACTTTCAATATCAAGCATTAACGTCTTGTGTGGTACAACGATCAGCTTAGGTCCCTCTTTACAGCGCTACGAATAATCTAGCGTGTCCAAACTTTAATACAATTCAGAATTTAGCCATGAAAGCTGTTTTACTATTAATAAATTACAGTACAAGCGCTCATGCGATCCTGCCACACAGAAATGCCACGAATCAAATGTGAGTAATTAGGAAAGTTATACATTAACACTTCAATCTAAACAAAAAAATTGGGTGGGTGAAAGAGTGGAGTGCCTGTTTATTCTGTTACACCCGAAATCGTTGTGCAATCAAGACATGGCTTGGCTAAGTGAAGTTTGACTTTTTTTTATGTCGTGGGATATTTGCGTTTTAAGAACAATTTGGAATTTAAAATAAAACAGACTGCGACGTTTGACTGCGTACCCTAAATATTTAATTATAACTTTAAAAGCGACGCACCTGAACTTAAGGGTAAAGTGCACAGACAGCAGGCAACCAGGAAAATGTGCTTTGGAGAGCTGCTCTTCATCCTGGCGGTGGTTTCTTGTTGGTCCCGGTGGTCCCTGTCTCTTCAGCGTGGTGCCACTCGCAGCAGTGTTGTGATCGCGCAAAACTCAGCGGCGAGATACGAGAAACCTTCAATTTATAGGATTTCACTTCCTGTACCCCGGCTTCTCATCAACGCCTAGCGGGCATCCCAAATGCCGCGTAAATGTCACACTGCTTTCTTATTTATAAAGCAATATCCCCGCTGATCCACGGCACGCTTCAAAAAGTCGTTGCCTAAAAAGTTAATAAGTTTAGAGAATTTTTTATTTTTTTTTATTGCGCAGAGGGGAGTTTAATCAAATGCCATACAAAATTGCACTTTTATGAGTCACATGAGTTTATTGTATAATGATGTGACTACACCACTTTTCTACAATCCCGATGCATTTCCAATCTATTCCACTCTCCAAAAGAAACAATAGGATACATTTAATATCGACGCACAGAGTGAACACCAGTAAATGGTAAATGCATTATTTAATGTGATCTGCCCACAAGGCTCTTTATAACAAGAGGAATCGAGTATAGGAGCAAATAGGTTCTTCTGCTGTTGTACAGAACCCTAGTGAGACCACACCTGGAGTATTGTGTGCAGTTTTAGTCCCCTAATTTGAGGAAGGACATTCTTGCTATTGAGGGAGTGCAGGGCAGGTTTACAAGGTTAATTCTCGGGATGGCGGGACTGTCATATGCTGAGAGAATGAAGCAGCTGGGCTTGTACACTCTGGAGTTTAGAAGGACGCGAGGGGATCTTATTGAAACATATAAGATTGTTAAGGGTTTGGACACGCTGGGGGCAGGAGACATGTTCCCGATGTTGGGGGAGTCCAGAACCAGGGGCCACAATTTAAGAATAATGAGTAAGCCATTTAGAACGGAGACGAGGAAACACTTTTTCTCACAGAGAGGTGTGAGTGTGTGGAATTCTCTGCCTCAGAGGTCAGTGGAGGCAGGTTCCGTGGATGCTTTCAAGAGAGAGCTGGATAGGGCTCTTAACGATAGCAGTCAGGGGATATGGGGAAAAGGCAGGAACGGGGTACTGATTGGGAATGATCAGCCATGATCACATTGAATGGTGGTGCTGGCTCGAAGGGCCGAATGGCCTACTCCTGCACCTATTGTCTATTGTCTATTGTCTCATACTGGACAACAATTAATATACAGGTAAAAACAAAATACTCTGAATATTTCTGAATAAAATGAAGATTAAACTATTTGGGTTAATTATTCTCAACTACAAATTTAGGAGAAAAGCATTTGAAAAAGAAGCCACTTGGCTTAAAAAAACTTTAAGAGGAGGGAATAGCTGATTTTTTTAAAGGAATCTTTGTGAAGGAATGCTTTACCTGTTTCCTCACGGAAAACAAAAATCTTCTCAAATAACAGACTCTACTACAAATAATGGCCTTTAAAAAAGTGTCAGTCACGTGATTAGTAAAGTAAAGTAAAGGTTTTAATAATCCGGAAAAAATGATACAATTCATAGAAAAAAAAACCTGAAGAGGTGCCTAAAGAAACAGTGGATGCTGGAATTATCATCTTCATAAGATCATTGTGGTCAAATTTGCACCTAGGTTACTGATCTGGAAACGTGAATTCAAATCCCATCCTAATTCCTTTGAAACTCAATTCCATCCAAGTAAAAAAAAACAGATAAGAGGGGAAAGGTTTGAAGGAGACTAGAGGGGCACGTTTTTCACTCAGAGAGTGGTGAGTTTTTGGAAAGAGCAGTCAGAGGAAGTGGTAGAGGTAGATATTTCTTTCAAAATATGTCTGGACAGGTACAGGAAGGGTTTAGGTCCAAAAACACGCAAGTGGGACTAGCGCAGGTAGACATCTTGGTTGGTATGGACGTGTTGGGCTGAAAGGCCTGTTTCTGTACCGTATGATGCTATGATTTAAAAATATATATAGATTCTAGAATGATTCCTGCAGCTGTGAGGGTAACAAATGTGACCTCACTATTTATGAAAGAAAGGAGTGAAAAAGGAGAACTAACAATCCTTTAACAATTAGTCTGACATTCGTTGTAGGGAAATGCTGATGTTTACAAGAAAAGAATGCCACATCAATAGATTGAGAAAGTAACAGTATACTGGAGAAACAGCAACATGAATATCGGAAAGGCTAATCACTTTAGACTAATCTCTTAGATGAGTTTCTTGTTTCTTCTAGAGAAAATAAAGGGAACCAGTCGATGTAACATATATTTGCAGAATGTTTTTGCAAAGGTCCCATACAGAAGGGTATTAAAGCATATAAAATAATAGCATGGACTGAGAATTGGAAGAGTGGGAAACGTTGACATTCAGATGCATTTGACGTCCTTGTGCATAAATCAAAGGTGCAGCAAGCAGTTAGGAAGGCAAATTACTTTATGGCCTTAATAAGAAGAAGATTTGAGTGCAAGAATAAGAATAATATATGACAATTATAATGGCTTTGCTGAGACTTCAGCAGGAGTGTTTTGAGCAAATTTGGCCAAAATAGCAGGAAACCTTTGGTCAGTTAGCTTAACATCTGATGTTAGAGAGGAGTGATTAGAGAACAGAGATCTAGTTTAGAAGAATGAGAAGTAAGTTCTTTGGGACATTGCAAACTATTAAAGTGTAGATTTAGGGAGGATATTTCCCCTTTATAACTAGAACTAAGTGTAACTGTGTCAAAATCAGGAGTAGACCATTAAAACAAAAAGCCAGAAGTAACCACTTCATTTGGAAGTTGGTGAGTCTATGGAATTTGTTTTCCTGTAGGGCTACAGAGACTCAGTCATCAAACGGATCAAAATAAAGGTCAATAGATTTCAGCATATTCAAGGAATGAAGGGATATGAGGATAGGGTAGAAAATGGTGTTTGAGGTTGAAGACTAAACATGATTTGGGTGGCACAGTGGCTCAGAGGTAAAGCTAATCAGTGTGGAAGATCACATTCTTCACGTGAATTAAATCCTGATTCGAGATTTTAGTATAACTTGAAGAGGGTTACAATATAATCATTTATGTAATTAGAATATTCACTCTGAAACTACTAAACTCAGTCTGGCAATTAAAATCTAAATGTATCAAAGTTAATTTTTCCCAGACAAAACTGGAAGAATATACAAACAGAGGACCGTCACAGCTATTAGTTTCATAATTGCGGAGATTTTCACTCATTATATACTGCTACTGTATCAAAGACTTCTTCTGTGAATCAGTACTTACTCCGAATAGTTTATATGAATAATATCTGATGACAGTTGGATAGAAATCTTTGTTGCACTAATAGCATTCTTATTTAATCGCTTGATCCTTGGAGAGTTGAAGAATAAACATTGTCAGAAAATTAAAAATAACGCATACAAGGAAAATAAAAACAGTGCACAGTGTACCTAATCATAGAATGTTGAATCTCTGCACAATTCCAATATAAAAGGTGTTCAGCATTCATTCTGATCAATTCTACATCAAAACAAGAGTACCTTGCTTATGTATGGGCTCAACACCCTTATCATCTCTGCATTACACTCTTGTTTAAGAGGGAAGGGTGACAAACAGTAGACAACGTTCAAGGGGCCAGTTAGCTCAGCATCTATTGTTGGGAAAATGGTGCCATCTATAATAGTAAGATTAAACGAGAACGTACCAGTTTGAAGTTTGATCTTTATTTTATGAGGAGTTACGATGAGGGACTACGTGAAGAAGAGCCCGTCCAGCCGCACACGTGTCAATCTTCAAAGCAGCAGTCACAGACAACAATTACTGAAGTATGATAGTAAGATACGTAAAGACTAAAACTACCAGCTCAATCTTTATGAGGGTGGGAGCGGAGGGTACGTAGTCCCTCATCGTAACTCCTCATAAAATAAAGATCAAACTTCAAACTGGTAAGTTCTCGTTTAATCTTACTATTTTACTTCGGAGTCACGTGAGTGACTACGTGAAGATTTCAAAGCTCTGTGATTTCACGCCGTAGATTCAAATCCAGGCGTCTCACTGCATTGATTGACTCTAAATGAGTAAAGCAATCAACAATGCATAACCACAACATAGATGTAATCAGTTAATGGTTTATTTATCACAACAATAGTAACCCCTTTATCATAATGGGGGACTTAATACTGAATCCAAAACAGCACCACCAAATAACCCAGGATCTGTAATCTCCTTATGGTAATACTTGTGAAACATCCGTTCACTTGCCCATCCTGCGGCCGCGAGGATAAGGTCTATTGGAACGTCCAAATCCTTGGCCGCCGATGTTGATGCCGCCCTGGTGGAATGAGTTTTAAATTTGTCAGTATCAATACCTGCATCAACCAACACCTGCTTCAGCCATCTTGAAATAGTCTGTACCGACACTTTCTTATGCATTTTTTTTATAGCTGACAAAGAATGCTGATTCTGCACCTCTTAAGGTTCTGGTTGCTTCAATGTAACATCGTAAATGTGCTACTACACATAGACGTGGATCCGTAGGATATGCTGAAAAAAACAAGTTACATCCTGTGAACCCAGGTCTACTCTGTTTAAGCAAATCATAGACATAGAATGTAATGGCATCTGCTGCTATTTTCATCCTGTCTATTCGTAATTTCTGCAATGTTTGCACTCTCTGTGCTGAAACTAGTGCCATGAGCATAACTAACTTCATGGTAATTTTGGCCAATGACAGAGCTTCAATAGGCGTCCATTGGCGAAGGAGCATAAGCACATCTCTTACATTCCAGATTTCTGTATACCTGGGTCTAGGAGGAATTTGAATTAAAAATTCCCTTCATTTATCTACAGACCCAAGGGTGTGATCCTATAGGATTTTGTTCTGATTCACTGCATAGATATGCAGAAAGAGCACTCCTTACAGTATTGATCGCACTATAGTTCAAATGCAAATCAAAATAAAGAGTTGACAGAAACTCTAACACATCTGAAATGTCTGCAGTGTGATATGTAATATTCTTTTGTAAACAAAACACCTCCCATTTCCTTATATAAGAAATGTACTGCTTCTGGGTACTATTCCTCCAGGCTGCCGCCATAACATCCACAGTACGCTCTGATAATCCTCTTCCGAGATATGGCCTTCTTAGAATCTGCAAGTCAATAAACCAATATGATCATGTAAAGGATGTGACTCACCAGTTACAGGGTGCACAAGCAGGTTTTCCTGCTTAGGAATAATCATAAGGGGCCTTGTGATCATTTTTAACACCAGAGGGTACCACGGCTGTGTAGGCCAGTCTGGTACCACCAAAACCCCTGAAGCTGAGTCCTGTTTGATTTTCTGTATACACCGATTAATGAGGCAAAATGGAGGAAATGCATACAGAAACATACTACCCCAATGTAGCGAGAAAGCATCCACCGCTACTGCACCAGGATCAGGTTCCCATGACACATACTTAGGCAATTGGTGGTTAAGTCTTGATGCAAACAAGTCAATCTCTGGCATCCTGAACTGTGCAACAATTTTATTAAATTTTTCACGATCCAACATCCACTCTGTATTGTCATTGAATTTACGTGACCTTGTGTCTGCAACTATGTTGAGTCTACCTGGTAGGTAGATTGCCGAAAGCCAAATGTTTCTGGTAATACACCAGGTCCAGATCACGTTTGCCAATCTATCACAAGATCCTGACTTGATACCACCCATATGATTAACATACGCTACAGCTGTAGTATTGTCAATCTGTACCTGAACATGCAAATGTTTCATTAGAACAATAAGCTTTAAGCCCATCTAATTTTCCTAAAAGCTCTAGGTAATTGATACCTTGTTCTTGGAGCAAAGGTACTTCATCCACATTCCATCTACCTCCACAGCTGGAAACAGTATTAGTAGCGCCCCAACCTAGAGCACTTACAACACTCTGTAGAATAATGGAAGGTGTTTCAACCAGAATTTGTCTGGAAGCATTAGAGACACTGTTAATCCACCATTCTATTTCCTTAATAGCCACAATTGGCAATTGCATGGGCCTGTCAAAATGCCCTGCATATATCCTTCATGCATGTACCTTTGCTCGCTGCAAATGCTGATAATGCAGTGGTCCAAACTGTACAGCTGGAAAAGAAGCAATTAATTTGCCCAGCAAGCTTGCTACCTGCCTAATTGAGGGTTGGTGCTGTGTAATGAGCCTAATACAACCTTCAATTAACTGCAGCCTTTTATCTTTAGGCAAAGTGACTACCATGTGTTCTGAGTTAATGGTAAAACCCAAGTAATCAATTTCTGTGCTTGGTAATAGTTTGGATTTATGTGGGTGAATAATGAAACCCAGCCTCTCGAAAATGAGCTTAATTCTTGACACTGATGCTTCTGTTGTAGCCAAAGTGTCTCCTACAATCAGAATATCATCCAAATAGGCCATTAGCACATGGCCCTGAGCTTTTAGTAGTGCTAAAATTGGTTTTTATTAATTTTGTAAATAGTCTTGGAGCTGAAGTTAAACCATTAGGCAATGCTTTAAATTGCCATAATTGACTCATCCATCTAAATTTTAAGTATCTCCAATCATTTCCATGCACAGCCACAGAATAATATGCATCTTGCAGATCTATGCTAGCCATATAACATTCTCTTGAAAAAGCTGAATGGCATTTGTAAATGTCTCCATTTAAAAATGTTTATACTGTATAAAAGGGTTAGGACTTGTCAGATCTAGAATAATTGTACACCCACCATTCTTTTTACGTCTAGGAAAAATACTTGACACAAATTGATGGTGTTGGTCAACTGACTTCTCTATTACACCTTTTTTGCACAATATTTCAAGTTCTGCCTGAATCTGCATATTCTCTTCTTTTGAGAAAATACGTGTCCGGCATGAAATATGCTGAGTAGGAGGATCCAAATGTGGATAGAATTCAATTCTAAATCCCACAATACTGCACAGTATAAACGCACCAGTTGTTATTTGTTGCCATTCTTTTAGGAAGAATTGTAATCTTCCTCCAACTTGTGAGTGTGAAACATTTAATATGTCTCTTACCGGACCAGACCCACCTACCTCGGGGTTTGCCGATGGCAAATATTGTCCCCTACCCTTAGTGGGAATACTGTAACCTCCACGCATCCCAGGAGCAGTGCGCCAATAACGCGTTTATGAGAAAGGCCGACTTGTTCCTTCTCCAGCCCCAGACACCCATCGGTAGGGATACTGCCTTCGAATTGATCTGCTAAGCACCGGTGGTTTCATCATTCCCACGGTTGTTGCTTCTTCATTCAGGTCTTTTACCCTTTTGGCTAGATTCTCTCCAAAAAGCAGGTTAGGCAATTGAATATTAGATGGTTTACAGAGCCCCGCAAACTTAGGGTGAATATTAGGTCTTATGGCACTTTTACGAATACAGTTTATTTCAAAGTGCGCACTACACATGAGAGCTAAGGCATCCTGTTGTGATGCAGACACATGCTCCTCCTCCAAACCTCTGGCGAAAGCCGTAATGCCTGACCCCAGCAATTTCAACACCCGTTGTAATTTCAATTCTTGTACTCGTACTCCAATGCCCAAATAGCCCCATATCACGTTATTCACCGCCGGGACTGCTAGAAGTGCACAATTCTGCGGGGTTTCATATTTTTTTGACAGTCTCATCCATGGTTAATTCCTGGAGCTGATGGGAGAGCAAGTAATTTATAGTCATTGCTAATTCATCTCCCAATGGTTCCACTGTTAGTCTGGGAACAGCAAACTTTTGTGCCAGACCTGGTATTTTAGGCTCTGTTATTGGGCTCTGGTCCTCAGATGATTCATCATCTGAATCTTGATGTTCCTCCTCATGATGGGGGAGATCTGGCATCCCTGTTTCAGGTGATTCTAGCACTGGCTCTTCCATAGGCCTACGCATAGTAAATTCTTTACCAGGTTCTCCCCGTGCAGGCTCTCCTGTAGGCCCACGCATAGGCAGCCCTATTTCAGGTGCTGCTGGCGCTGGCTCCCCTGTAGGGCAACGCTTATACTGTCTTCCTTCAGACATTGTTGCCGCTGGCACTCCTTTAGGCCAACGCTTATACTGCCTCTTTTCAGGCATTTCTGGCACTGGCTCTCCTGTAGGCCAACGCTGTGCCTGACCCATCCAAGGCAGTCCCTGCGCTAGCTCTCCCATAGGCCAACGCAGACTGTATTCCTCCTGATGTGGTTCTTGATATATAATTTTCCCCATGAGGAATTCTAGACTAGCGACCCTAGCAGCCATAACTTCTGACTGAGGAGGGTTAACCTCCGGGTCTGACTCCTCAGAGTCTACTGGTCGCACAGACTTTTGCCCAGCCTTGCGCCCCAATGGCGCTGTAACGGTACTTTCTACCGCATCTGGAGTTGATGGCCTCGCTGCCACCGACTCCTCAAACGGACGCCCGCTACCCCCAGACCCGCGGTCTTCTTGAGGTTAACCTGTGGTACGTCTCCTCCCTCTACGCCCTCTCTCCATACTAACTTGTGTGGAACTCCACTACAAGTCTAACGAGGAAGGCGACCTGAAAGCGAAAGTGAAAGCACTTACCTTCAGGCTTTTACTTACTCACCGCTTGGAGGAGCTTTACTCCTCCACACACGGTCGCTGCGCTGCGTCTGACGATATATGACACGTGTGCGGCTGGACGGGCTCTTCTTCACGTAGTCACTCATGTGACTCCGAAGTAAAATCAAGGAATATATAGTTAGTTGTTGACAAAGGCTAATGCAATCGAGGCAATATGTTTATATGAAAGGGAAATCATGTATGGCAAATTAAAAAGGGATAAATGTATTGACGTAGATAGTGAACTAGTTATCACAGAGACAACAGAGAATTGGAATGAATGGTCTTTTTCAGACTTGAAAGACAAAACTAGTTGACTGACATTCATTTATTTACTACCTATGTTAATGGCATGGAGGATAAACAGACTGTAAGACACCCAAGTTTGTTGATGATTTAAAAATTAGGCGACAATTTGACAAATGGGAGTTAATAGAACAAAGTGTGAGGTTGTGCACTTTGATGGGAGCAATTAAAAGCCAGATCATTGTAAACATGGAGAGAGGTTGCAAATGAGTGGAGTACGGAAAGAGTACGAAAAGAGTGCAGTGAGACAGTGAAACAGATTTGGCAAAGTTAATCAATTAAAATGATCTGGTTAGAATTAATAAACTGTTTCTTAATGATGTACTAATTTTTTTCAAGGCCTCATGGGACCCAAAGTGATGGAAGTGAATATATAAAATAGATTTTGAAGTGGGCGAGAACAGGCTAACTTTACTTGATGGATCCATACTAACTTAATTCCCTGACATGGACCAGTCACCGAAGAGAAGAAATGAAAGTAATTGTTAGCATGTCTAACAATATCATCTATTAACAATATCATCTATTAACAATATTATCTGTTCAAGATGTACTTCTGTCTGAATGTCAATCAGGTCATTTAAGTTACAATTACATTTTCCTCAAGAGGAATGCGAATATTCATTTAAAATCTAACAAGGAGTATAGTCCCAGATCATTTATTCAAATGTGAAAAGAGGATGTAGTTATACTTGTAAGAAACTGATTTTCAGTCCTTTACTGAATGTTGTAGTTGGCATCAATGATTGGAGGATACTAGAGATGTCAGATGCTGGAATCCAGGGTGAAAAACAAAACTGCTGGAGGAACCCAGTGGGTCAGGTAGCACCTCCAGAGAGAAATGGACAGAAGACCTTTGGATTGGGACCTTATTCAGACTAATGGTGTCGATGGGAAATAACTAGTAAAATGAGGCGAGGGGTATGATTCAGCATATAGAATATTGAAATAATGTGTGTGTAATGTAAGGAGCTGTCTGGAATAATGCTATGTTTTGACCGATGTTCATGAATATAGGTTGGAATCATTCCAATGGGGAGATCAATGTCATTAGTAATAAATGAAAGAAAAGCTCATTCGAAGAGGAGACTCAGTATTGGGTGGAGCTACTGAGCAAATAGGGAATGAATCAAGTATTAAGACATTAACTTCAGCACACTCACAACAATTTGAAAGGAAATTACATAGCTCTGAATATATCTTTGGTGAGGGAGAATAAAATGACAAATTACTAAGATATGCACATTATTATACACTGAAAACCTTGGTGGTGTACAGCGATAGAATAGATAAATTATCGAGAGTGGAGTTCCAGAGCTGCGTCACGCAACCCTTCTCGGCTCTGAGTTCCTTCTCTTGAAGTCATAATTTGTGTTCAATTTTCAGCACAAACTTCCACGATGCGCAATGCAGAAGTACATTGAATCCTCCAAGGTAGATAAAAATGCTGGAGAAACTCAGCGGGTGAGGCAGCATCTATGGAGCGAAGGAAATAGGCAACGTTTCGGGTCGAGACCCTTCTTCAGACTGATGTGAGGGTGGGGGAGAGGGGGGGGGGTGGGAAGAAGATAGGAAGAGGCGGAGACAGTGGGCTGAGGGAGAGCTGGGAAGGGGAGGAGAAAGCCGGGAATACCTGAAATTAGAGAAGTCAATGTTCATACCGCTGGGGTGTAAACTGCCCAAGTGAAATATGAGGTGCTGCTCCTCCAATTTACGGTGGGCCTCACTCTGGCCATGGAGGAGGCCCAGGACAGAAAGGTCGGATTCGGAATGGGAGGGGGAGTTGAAGTGCTGAGCCACCGGGAGATCAGGTTGGTTATTGCGAACCGAGCGGAGGTGTTGAGCGAAGCGATCGCCAAGCCTCCGCTTGCTCTCACCGATGCAGAGCAGCTGACACCTAGAGCAGCGGATGCAATAGATGAGGTTGGAGGAAGTGCAGATGAACCTCTGCCGCACTTGGAAAGACTGCTTGGGTCCTTGAGTGGAGTCAAGGGAGGAGGTAAAGCGACTAGTGTAGCATTTCCTGCAGTTGCAAGGGAAAGTGCCAGGAGAGGGGGTGGTTTGGGTGGGAAGGGACAAATTGACCAGGGAGTTACGGAGGGAGCGGTCTCTGCGGAAAGCAGACAGGGGAGGAGATGGGAAGATGTGGCCAATGATGGGATCCCGTTGGAGTTTGAATCCTCCAATATTTGTTTAGCTTATTGGCTAAGGTGAATTAAATTAGTCGGAGAGGAAGAACAGAATGGTATCCAAGGATCATTTTAAGGATGCTTGTTATCATTAATTCAAGGCCGTTTATTGATTTTTAATTTATTATGTTGGCAATTTATTGACAAGATTGGGATTTATTGCTGATTGTTAGTTGGCTTTGGCAGGCGAGGGCCTTTTGCTGAACTGCATTGGCCTATCTACCAACAATTAATTATCCCTATTGCTTTAAATAAAATATGACTAACATCGATAAAGATTCACCAGTTTTCCATAAACTCTAAAGCATTGTTCATTTTTTTAAACATTGAAGAACGCAATATTGTTTCTGTTTCTTTGATTCATCAGTTTCCATTGGACATGAGGTATCAGTGTGTTGGCCCTTCTCTGCCTGGTTTACAAGGTTTGAGTGTTTCTCCTGTGTCCAATAGTCGAAAACTTGATGCAGTTCTCAAGATGTCATTTGACTTGATTACTGTACAGTTTCAACATAATACCTCCTGATTTAGCGGCTTGGGATATCTCAATGATTCCAGGAAAGATTACAGATTATCTGGACAGAATTAAGTCGAGTTCTGTGCAAAAATGAAAATTCTTCTTTCAGTATTGAAAGTGACATCTGCTGTTATCAATTTACAATTACGGTAAAAAGTTCATTTTAGTTTAGAAAATTCTTTATCAAAATAATTCCCATTGATAAAAAATTATGTCCTCCCAGAACAAAAAACAAGTTTCCAACTATTTTTTTTCTTCAGTGGGGAAGGGTAATGAGAATGGTGGTTCCTCTGACTGAGAGTCATTTTAAGGGGCTGTCCCACTGTGGCGACCTAATCTGCGAGTTTAGAAGAGTTTGCCCTCGACTCAAACTCGCAGCATGATCGACACGTGGTCCTAGGAGGTCCTATGAGGTCACTGTACCTCTCCTTCATGCTCGAGGGAAGTTCCCGCATACTCGGGGCCTCAGTTTGGTCGAGGAAAATTTTTCAGCATGTTGAAAAATTTTCCGCGAGTAAAAATTGGTCGGCATGGTTCTTTTTAACTCATAGTGCAGTGGAGTGGGGTTGCTATGTAGTTACAGGTAGTCGAGGGCAGCCGTAGGCAATCTCCTTCGCTGACCGGGTATTTTAATTGGCTCATTGGAGTTTTCAGGACCAAGGAAAACCGACCGGTAATGTAAAATGCCCGCTAAACTGTATTATGTTGTCTGGCTTCTTAAAAGTGTCTCCACTCCTTCTTCCCCCTTTCTCCCCTCATCCTCTCCCCTTCACTCCCCATTTCTCCTCTCTCCTTCTCTCCCCCTCTCTCCCCTTCTCTCCCCTTCTCTCCCCCCCTCCCTTCCCTCTCCGCGCTCTCTAAAGGACTCACCGTACACTGTGTAGCCGTCTTTTACCTTCCTCTTCATCGTGGTGTGAATTTCAGGCAGCGCTCCCCCGCTTTCCCTGGACCCCGCCCATGCGATGTGTTTGTGTGTGTGTGTGTGTGTGTGCGGTCAGTCGATCCAGCTCGCGGTTTCAACGCTGATGGTCGATCCAGCTCGAGGTTTTTCAGGCGAGTGCCCTCGAGCTTGTAGGTCAAAGACAGTCGCTGAAAGGTCGCGTCAGTGGGACAGGCCCTTTATTTCACTACTGATCACCCGCAGTAACAAGTAACCAAATGATACCATTGTTAAGGACTACTGCTCTGCGGCAGTAATTAATTTTAATAACTTTGCCATTCTTGTGAAACCTATGAGCAGTAGCCGTGAAACCACAAATGTGCCCTATTCTGTAGCTGAGATGTTAATTGAAGAGAGCAATGATCAGCAATTAATTGGACAGAAAGATCAGTGAGCTGACCTTGTGATTTACTGCCTCTCTCTGAAGAGGTAGGGTTTTCCTTGCATTTAGACTATCCGGACCAGTATCCTGAACCCCATTGGCATGTTTAAGTTACAAATTGGGAGGTCATGTTGCAGTTGTATAAGACGTTTGTGAGACCGCATTTTGAGTATTATGTTCAGTTCTGGGCACCATCTTATAGGAAAGATATTGTCAAGCTTGAAAGGGTTCCGAGATTTTCAAGGATGTTGCCAGGACTAGAGGGTCTGAGCTATAGGCAGAAGTTGAGTAGGCTGGGACTCTATTCCTTGGAATGCTGGAGGATGAGGGGTGATCTTATAGAGGTGTACAAGATCATGAGAGGAATAGACATTTATATGCACAGAATCTCTTGCGCAGAGTGGGGGAATCGAGGACCAGAGGACATAGGTTCAAGGTGAAGGGGAAAAGATTTAATAGGAATCTGAGGGGTAACTTTTTCACACAAAGGATGGTGGGTGTATGGAACAAACTGCCAGAGGTGGTGTTGAGGCTGGGACTATCCCAACGCTTTAGAAACAGTTAGACAGGCACATGGATAGGACAAGTTTGGAGGGATATGGACCAAACGCAGACGGGTGGGACTAGTGTAGCCGGGACATGTTGGCCGGTGTGGGCAAGTTGGGCCGAATGGCCTGTTTCCACACTGTATCACTCTATGACTATGACTCTAAATCAATTTTGTTCAATTACATTGAATTAGATTGCATTGATGCCTGGAGGATTTCGCCAATGTATTTATGGTATTGTATTGTGTGGGATTTTCAGCATTACTCCGTCCAGTATCCTGTGTTATCTGGATGCATTTTTGCCAAGGCTTCCTCCAGGTTTTACTGTAGAACACTATACTAGAGTAACTCAGCAGGTCAGGCAACATTTCTGGAGAACCTGGACCCAAAACTTTGTCTATTCCATGTCCTCCAGAGATGCTGCCAGAGGTGCTGAGTTACTCCAGCACTTTGTGTTCTACACAAGATTCCGACATCCTTGTGTATCTAGGTTTCACAGTGTTAATTTAACATTACAGTATTTCTTATTCATTGGGTTGCTTGCCATGTCTAGAGCCCTAACACGTTGGGACAACTTTCACCTTCAATCTGATGGTGTTGATGCCAGATTATTATAAAACCTTCCTGTTGTTCAACCCATTGATTTTGACTGGTGACAGAAATGAAAATAATCCTCACTGAATTTCAATATTTTGTTTTAGTGACTAGAAAGATGGGAATTATCAGGACAGATTGGGTTAGAATGATAAGTTTGTTTCCTCTGGCCACAGGGATGGCTATGCAATTTTATTAAGAACATAGATAGGTATGTTACAAAACTTACCTTCAGTCGCGCTGTAATTCTGCCACTGGCCGTGTGCGCGATTTTGGCGCCTTTAAGGGAGGGGCGGGGTTAAAACGCGGGTTTCTCCTCCCTTGTCCTGGTTAATATTTTGTTGGAGTACAAGCGTTAGCTGAAGAATCGTTCCTAGTGGCGTTTTGTGTATTTTTTATTTTTATTAAATCGTCAATATCAGCGCTAGAGTAATTTTAACATCAGCTCCTGAAGCGTCAACGCCGATAACGGGGACGGATTTGTCACACGGGACAGGTAAACGAAAGTGGTTTCTTTAAATATATAAAAGTGCTTCTTAAGAAGCCTTTAATTCACATTTTTTCATGCGACACGGTGATTTTATTCCCCGAACTAACGGCAGTATTTTTCATGCCAATACGGGGTTAAATTCACCGCAAATCAACGTTCCAAAAGATCGCGTTCCAGAAATCCTCACTCACAAGATGATTTAAATGGCCATTAATTTACAGATATTAAACATTCAATTCCTTCCATTTGGCCTGTAAATTCATGAAAATTAGATTTAAAAATTATGTTATATTGTGAATTATTGTGTGAATGTTATTTGGACACTTAGGCTATTTAAAAATGTTAATCTATTCTTAAGAAATTGATAGATGTTTAGATCTAGTAATTGAATATTGTAATTAGCTACAATTAGGTAACTAACTAATTATATGCTTTACTTTCATGTCTTCTAAGTAAGATTGTTTCATATTTGTTTCAGAATGCTTCAATCTATAATAACTGAACATTTCTTTCAGTTCTCTTAATTTTTAAGAAAGTTATGGGCTTTTAACTGTCCTCGATCACAGCTTTTGTGTTAAGTCAATGGAAAAGCAATAGGGAACAAGATGCTAATTTCCAAGTATGAAAATGGCCATAACTTCTTTAATACTGAAGATATGAAAGTGAATTAGGTGTCAAATTAAACTTCTTTTTATGCTTTATCTGATGGGATAAATTGCAGACTTTATTTTTAAAATCTCAAAATTTTGTAACATTGCTACCATAGACCATAGACCATGAGACTTTGGAGCAGAATTAGGCCATTCAGCCCATCGAGTCTACTCTGCCATTTAATCATGGGTGATCTATTTTTCCCTCTCAATCCCATTCTTCCCATAACTTTTGACACCCTTACTAATCACGAGTCTATAAATCTCTGCTTTTAAAATACCCAATGACCTGGCCTCCACATTTGTCTGTGGTAATGAATGCCACAGATTCACCGCCCTCTGGCTAAATAAATTATGAAGAAGGGTCTCGACCTGAAATGTCACCCATTCCTACTCTCCAGAGATGCTGCCTGGCCTGCTGAGTCACTCCAGCATTTTGTGTCTACCTAAAGAAATTCCTTGTCATCTCCATTCAGAAGGTACGTCCTTTTATTCTGAGGCTGTGCTATCTAGATCCAGACTCTCCCGTTTCTGGAGTCATAATTTCCACATGCACTCTATCTAGGGCTTTCATTATCCAGTAGGTTTCAATAAGATCCCCCCCTCTCCCCCCCCCCCCCAATCCTTCTAAACTCCAGCAAGTAGAGACCCAGAGCCTTCAAACGCTCCTTATAAATTAATCCAATCATCGCTGAGATTATTCTTGTAAATGTTTTCTGCACTCTCTCCAAAGCCAACACATTCTTCTACAGATATGTGGCCCAATAATGCTCATAAAATTTCAAATGTGGCCTCACCAGTGCCTGATAAAGCCTCAGCATTACATCCTTGCTTTTTATATTCTAGATCATTACAAATGACAAATGCATTCAAATGTGTTCAGGATGGATGAAAAAAATGGATCAGGAACAAAAGCAGTCAACTTTGGTTATGTGAGATTTATTTGCTTATCAAATGACGTTGAAGCAAGTTAGTCAGTTAAATATCATCATTCTCAGGCCAAAGCTTGAAATCCATGACTGGATTCATTTGTCAATTCACTGCTTCACTACCTGAGAGGGAGAACAAGCAGTAGGTGTATTACAAACTGTTCCAAATTGTTTGTTTCATATAAATTAAGGGACACATCTTTGTGCTATTGGTCTTTTATAGGTTTGTTTTTGGAGGAAGATAAATTAGACTGGATAACAATGGTAGTTTGACATTTGCATCCATGGTAAACTTTGATTTTATTTGACACCTTGCTTCAGACAGAGGTGAGCAGGAACTTGTCTGCCCAGTAAAAGTCATTAAATTGAGTGCATCACATTCTTTTTCAGGGAAGGTGAGTTCTTGACCATTCTCCAATGACTGAAGGCTGGAACGTTACTTGTCAAGGTCTCAGATTTGTTCCTAGAAAATAGAAAATCTGCAAATGCTGAAAACCTGAAATAAAAACAGAAATTGCCAGAAACTTGGCCGTTCTAATGAAAGGTCATGGATCTGAAACATTGCTTCTCTTCCCACAGATGCGGCTTGACTTGCTGAGTGTCTGCAGCATTTTCTGCTCTTATCCAAGACTAATGAGATGAGGTAGTGAATGGAGAGAATCTGGATCTGGAGCAAGCGGAGGAGAGAAGATTATCACTTACAAATTCATGACGCACGGTCTCCAAGGTAACTAGATGGGAAGACTATTCTCAATGCTTAAATCAATATATATCTTGAAAAAGAGACAGGCAAGAGAGTGAATGCAGCAAACAGATATTTAAACAGAGTTTATAGGTGCTTGAAAAGAATGGTGTTGCCTAGATTGTAAAAAGTGACACAGGAAGTGCAAAAATAGATAGAATAAATGCATGGATGTTTGGCTCTGTCTCTTTATCTTTACTCTTTCATTATCCCTTGTAATCAAACAGTATATATTTGTTGAATCACACATCAAAGGAATGTAATATTGTCCAGATGGGGAAGTAATCTGTTGTAGCAAAATAGTTGAGAACAGAAATTGGGTTATTTTCAAACCAGCTTTGAAAATTGAGTTATTTAATAAATATTTCACACATGGACAGCTTTTTGTTTAATGGAAAACAGGAGCTGTTGCCAGTGAGAAATTTGAACAAAATGAAATGTTCAAAATTTTCAAAGAATATGAAAATGAGACTTTGTCTCTGCAGAGATGGTTACTTCTACTATTGTGTAAGGAAGTACTGGCAACAGTTTGTTAACACGTTGCTGATGATAAATGGGATATCGTTAGTTCAGAATGTCAAGGGTAATGGGAGAAGACAGGAGAATGGTGTTGAGAAGGAAAGATAGATCAGCCATGTTGAATGGCGGAGTAGACTCGGGCTGAATGACATAATTGTGCTCCTATGACATGAACTTAATGCCTTTCGCACAGCCAGTTGGCATTTGGGACTCAATGGTACTACTTTTGACGTGGAGTCTTGATCCTGTAAAGCCCCATGCTGTCTGGACAAACAATGGAACATAAACATTTGACTGATTACAATGCAGCATCCTCCTGCAGTTGATGAGTTAATGATCCTCAGCCCTAGGCATCAGCCGTGCATAAAGATAATTTTGCGAAGACCAAAGGCAAATTTGCTGTGCCAAAATCCAGTGCCATGATTGATGATCTGTCCCATTTTACTTATTCTGTTTAAGACAAACACTTGCTAAGCCATGTGAGGGCAACTAAATGTCAACTGTGGTGAAAAAGGAGATGCTTTCTCTGAAGGGCATCAGTGAATCAGTTTAACCATTACTGATGGCAATGTTGAGCGAGGATTACTTTTATAAACAACCACGGATTATTAAACTACCTGTCTTCATATTCTCAGCTTCCCTGATGGAATTGGAAAGCATGTCCAGACCTCTTGATTACTAGTCTACTGACTTAAACACTAAGCCACCATACATCGTTGCACTGGCTAAAGGTAAAACAGCACATCATTTTCATCATGGCCATCGAAAGCACTAGAAAGGATAAACGAGCAGTAGTATGACACATAATGCTCAAGTAACCCTGAAGTGATCCCTGGAGAGATGGAATGGGTGACGTTTTGGGTCTAGAACCTTCAGTCTGAAGATGGGTCTTGACCCGAAAAGTCACCCATTCCTTCTCGCCAGTGATGCTGCCTGCCCACTCAGTTACTCCAACATTTTGTGTCTATCTTTGGTGCAAACCAGCACCTGCAGTTCCTTCCTACACAATGTGCAGTCGTTTTACTGACAGTGACTTCAGTGGGATTCAAGGGATTGTTTTAATGTGTTATAGTCAGGTTCTCTGATCAAATCCAAAATTTAACAAGGAAAGTACACTGAAAATAAAGTTGTTAATGCACTATTTAAAAGACAATATTGAATTAATTTGCAAACAATTTTGTGAAAAAGCAGCAGTTAAAAAATTCCTCTTTCAGTATTTGTCAGAATTTGAATCTCTGCTGGTGGAGGTATTTAAAATTAGGGCATTATCAAGTGCTGGCAACACAGAAGCTCCAAGATATACACAAAGTGCTGGAATAACTCAACAGGTCAGGCAGCATCTCTGGAGAAAAACAGGACCCTTCTTCAGACTGCCTCACCCGCTGAGTTACTCCAGCACTTTGTGTCTATTTTCAGTATATACCAGCATCTGTAGTTTCTTTCTACACAGAAGATCCAAGCATTTTTCTGATGGCAAAAAGACTCATGTTCGTATCCATAATTTTCCCTGGATTCTGATCTAGAAATCTTACCTGATGGGAAAAACATATAGCTTTGTACTTAGGATTTTTGATTGAAAGATACAGCATGGAAACAGGCCCTTCAGCTCACCAATTCCATGCCAACCACCGATCACCTGTCCACACTATTTCTACATTATCCCATTTTTGCATCCACTCACTACATACAAAGGGCAACAAAGGGCCAATTAACCTACAAACCCACATGTTAAACTTTAGACTAGACTTCAGAAATACAGCGTAGAACAGGTCCTTCAGCCCACCAAGTCTTCATTAACCAGTGATAACCCTGCACGCTAGCACAATCCAACACACTAGAGACAATTTTACAATTAATAAAAGCTAATTAACCTACAACTCTTTGGAGTGTGGGAGGAAAGCAAAGCACCCGGAGAAAGCCCATGCAGTCACAGGGAGAACATACAAACTCCGTACAGACAGAACCCATAGTCAGGATCAAACCTGGGTCTCTGGCGCTGAAAGGCATCAACTCTACCACTATGCCACTGTTACCCACACGTCATAAGGATGTGAGAGGAAACTGGAGCACCAGGCGTAAACCCACATGGTCACATGAAAAATGTGCAAACTCCACATAGACAGCATCCGAGGTCAGGATCAAACCCGGGTCACAGGTCCTGAGAGGCAGTGTAACCAATGTGCAGTTAAAATTGCTGTATGTTCCTGATGACATTGTAGGGACCCAACCCAACCCCATACAATAAAGGACCCACCCTCAGGTTCTTATTAAATCTTTCCCTCTCACCTTAAGCCTATGTCCTCTGGTTCTTGATTCCACTGGTAAAAGACATTCCCCTCATGATTTTATACACCTCTATAAGATGATCCCTCAGCCACGTACTACAAGGAATAAAGTCCTAGTCTGCCCACCCTCCCTATAGCTCAGCCCCTCTAGTCCTGGCATCATCTTCGTAAATCTTCTCTGCACTCTTTCCAGCTTAATGACATAATTTCTATTGCAGTGCGACCAAAACTGGAAACTGTACTCCAAATGCAGCCTCTCGAATTAGTTGTAACTTTACATACTAATGTCTATACTCATTGCATTGACTGATGAAGGCCAATGTTCCAAAAGTCTTCTTTACCACCCTATTCACCTGTGACACCACTTTCAGGAAACTATGTACCTTTACTCTACAACACCCCTCAGGGATCTACTACTCGCTGCGAAGGTCCTGCCCTAGTATGATTTCTCAAAAAGCATTACCTCGCACTTCTCTGCATTAAACTCCATTGGCCATTCCTCAGTCCACTTGCCCAACTGATCAAGATCCTGCTGTAATTTTTGATAAACATCCTCAGTATCTAAGACACCATCCACTTTATTGTCACCTGCAAACTTACTAATCATGCCTTGTACATTCTCATCCAAATTGTTGATACAAGCCAAAAACATCAATGGGCCCCACACCGATCCCTGAGGCACCCCACTGGTCACAGACCTTAGGTCCAAAAAACAACCTTCCACCAGCACCCTCCGCTTCCTTCCACGAAGCCAATTCTCTCTCCCGTTGACCAACTCTCCCTGGATCCCATGCAATCTAACATTCCAAGGAGCCTACCATGCAGAAACTTATCAAAGGCTTATTAAGTACAAAACTGGATAAGTTATATTTGGGAGTGACCAGTTGTCAGTGATCCATGAAGGGAAACTAAGCTGGACAATATGAATGGTCTAACTATGTGGTTTACTTTTGGCTGAATGGGTTAATGTTACCAATATCACCTCCTGATCCATTGTTTCATCGGAACATTGAAAAAGATGAAGAAGAGATATAGTCTTTTCAAAATGCATAATCAATTTAAAGGCATGGAGGTGAATCGTATTGAGAAGGTGTTGTATTTTTTGCAAGAAAAGCAGGAGAAAGTATTAATAAGGAACTTAGAATAAGGAGCTTAAATGTAATAACATGAATTAATTAAAAAAATCCTTAAGATCCAAAATAAAATTATACCCATATTGATTCTCACTGTAATATTGATCCATTAGCATATTAAACGACATAGTTGTAACTATGAAACTTAATTATCCACTGTATTTATCAAATTATTTCCACTTACATTCCGAATCTGCAATTTTTCTTTCATTTCCTCAAAATTTACAGAGGTCTATTGCTATAAAAAGTAATGTTAAAGGCTTCTAAATTCACTTTTAAGGGATCGAGGAAAGGTAAATATTTATAGGCCATTCGTAAATTGTAATTGCCTTTGAAAAGGAAGCAATGTGCAACCATATGCCCAAGCATTATTAGGGTGTGATACATGAAACAAGGCAAACTTCTTTGCAAAGCACACTTATT
The DNA here is from genome assembly GCA_038087875.1 of Malacoraja senta. NCBI lineage: Eukaryota > Metazoa > Chordata > Chondrichthyes > Rajiformes > Rajidae > Malacoraja > Malacoraja senta. The sequence continues at coordinate 970,504 of CM076000.1, read as the reverse complement.
GTAAAAAAAATGATTGGTGCTGCATAACGTGCAGTGAAGATTTAATTAGTATTAACTTCTCACTGCTAGTCTGTGATTCATTAATTATAACAAAGCAAAAATGTAATCTTATTTGAAGTTTGAACAAAGAGTCAGAATGATGAGAAAATACAATTGATTCATATATCAATCCCTCTGATGATGCATGAACAGAACACCATGAGCAGCTGTAAAACTCATGTTCCATTTGTACAAATGCTCAATTTGCAACTAATTAAAAAACACAGAAAAAAAGGAAGATGTGCAAATTGGCTACCCACCAAGAAAATATGACATGATGTGAAAATGATGCCACTTAATACCACTCAGGGATGAATAAGTATTCTAACCATTCTGTTAGAATATGAGTGTTGCATTCTGTTTTAGATTTGTTAGACTATCATATTGCTCACTCTTTTCAAAATTGAACTATTGGATGTGGGAATCAGCAAAGGTTTCATTCCAAACCTTAAATATAAAAGTAGATCAGGATGTACAAATTCCAATGATGTGGCTGATGCGTCAGCGAATAGTGTATTTTATAGAACTGACGGTGCCATGGGAGAACGTAGTGGATGAGGCTTATGAAAGGTAAAAGCTTAGATATGTAGAGTTGGCAACAGAGGTTGAGCAGCGAGGATGAAGAGCAACAGTACGTCCGGTAGAGGTGGGTTGTAGAGGTTTCATAACGAGATCGATCCCGTCGCTATTTGGAGAGCTAGGAATTTATGGGCAGAGTTTGCGTCAGGCCGTAAACAAGGTGTGTGAGGCAGTAGAGCAGGGCAGTAGGTGGATTTGGTGGAGAATAAATAATGTCAGGTGGCAAGAATTAAGTCAAGGTTGTTTTATTATCACCTATCCCGAAAAGGACCAATGAAACTCTTACTTTCAGCAGCACACCAGGAGCATACAGAAGCACTGTGTGAGTAATGGAAGGAGCAAGCTACCTCACAAACCAACACCTGTCTGCCCAGTCAGCCCTCTCCTGACCCATCTGTGGAAGAATTTTCATACCAAGGGACTCCCTAACAAGAAATAAGAATTTTATTTTGACCTGACGTAACATAAGCATTTACAAAGCTCTTGAAAATAATTTTACTACTCTACAATCCATTTGGGAAGAATGTTTACTGTCTGATAGAGATAGGGAAATAGAAATCCTGATGACCTCCATTACCACCATATCTTACAATTAACATCCTTAACACTTTCAATGGATGGCACAGTGGCACAGTTAGTAGGGCTGCAGATTTGATCCTGATTTCCAGTGCAGTCTGTGTGGAGTTTGCATATTCTTCCTGTGTGAACATGGCTTTCCTTCAGGTGCTCTGGCTTCCTCCCACATTTCAAAGCTGTGTAGGATTGGTAACTTAGTGACTGTAAATTATCCCCTGGTGAGTAGTTGAGTGATAGAATATCATGGGAGTCATATGAGATGAATTATTGTGGATCAGTGCTTGATGGTATGCATGGACTCAATGGGCTGAAGGGCCTCTTTCTGTGTCGTATGACTATGACTTTCAAAGGAGTATGCATATTCACGGTACCATTTTAAAAGTAACAATTAATTGGACTCAAGATTTTCCAAATACCAGTAATTACTCAACCTTTTCCCTCAGTTTTCCATTTCTCAAGACATATTTCCTTCCCTTGTACTAATTTATTTACTTGAGCCCAATACCAGAGGAACATCCTGAATTGGTTACAAAAAGATTGCTGTTATCCAATTTTACTAACCTTAGTTTCCTTTCAAGTGCTTAATGATCTATGTGTACGTGGTCCCTAAGTGAGAAATTCTGCTCAATTATCGTGAAGTTAGTCCCTCTAAGATTCATGACTGCTTTGTCTCCTTATTTCACCAGTTTACTGCACAGAAGTAATTTCACACTTGGTTGGGTGCCGGTAGAAATTGTGTTGTTGAATTCCAGGTAAAGGAGATGACCTGATCTCGAACTTTAGAAGTGAATATATCAAATTGATAAAAAATTATCTTGCCATCCTTGACCAATTTCTGTTTACCCCAGACAAATAATACGAAGTAGCAACTTTATTTGTGTTGTTTCCGAGATCAGGCCTACGAAGAAGTTATAAGTTGCCTATAAAATGTCCTCCAGAGCTGCTGCCTGACCTGCTGTGTTATTCCAGCACTTTGGATTCTGCTAAAGATTGCAGCATCTGCAGTTCCTCATGTCGAGTCTGAAGAAGCGTCCCAACATGAAATGTTGCCTATCCATGTTCTCCAGAGGAACTGTCTAACCCGCCGAGTTACTCCAGCACTTTGTGTTCTGCACAGAATTCCAGCATCTGCAGTTCCTTGTGTCTCCCAAACAATTATGTTCTCTTGTTAGATAAGATGATTGCTTTGCCCAATACCTCCATTTTGTCTTCAATCTGATTCCAAATATGTTGTCATCTATTGCATTATTTCCTGAAGCCACTGCACTCTAACCTTTCCATCTTTGGTACACTACATTCTTCGATTCTAGTATGCTGCATCCTCAACACCCATGACTCCACAGCCATGTACACACCCAAGACTGTGCAGCCTCGTACAAATCTAATTCAATTTTCAAATTCACAGACGACATCACCATTCTGGACCGGATTCAAATGTCATTAGAAACGGCAATAGTGCCGGAGGATTGGCGTACTGCGCATGTTGTTCCATTGTTTAAAAAGGGGTCTAAGAGTAAACCTAGCAATTATAGACCTGTTAGTTTGACGTCAGTGGTGGGCAAATTAATGGAAAGGATACTTAGAGATAATATATATAAGCATCTGGATAAACGGGCTGATTAGGAACAGTCAACATGGATTTGTGCCTGGAAGGTCATGTTTGACTAATCTTCTTGAATTTTTTGAAGAGGTTACTCGGGAAATTGATGAGGGTAAAGCTGTGGATGTTGTATATATGGACTTCAGTAAGGCCTTTGACAAGGTTCCTCACGGAAGGTTGGTTAAGAAGGTTCAATGGTTGGGTATTAATGGTGGAGTAGCAAGATGGATTCAACAGTGGCTGAATGGGAGATGCCAGAGAGTAATGGTGGATGGTTGTTTGTCAGGTTGGAGGCCAGTGACTAGTGGGGTGCCACAGGGATCTGTGTTGGGTCCACTGTTGTTTGTCATGTACATCAATGATCTGGATGATGGTGTGGTAAATTGGATTAGTAAGTATGCAGATGATACTAAGATAGGTGGGGCTGTGGATAATGAAGTAGATTTTCAAAGTCTACAGAGAGATTTATGCCGGTTGGAAGAGTGGGCTGAAAGATGGTAGATGGAGTTTAATGCTGATAAGTGTGAGGTGCTACATCTTGGCAGGACAAATCAAAATAGGATGTACATGGTAAATGGTAGGGAATTGAAGAATGCAGGTGAACAGAGGGATCTTGGAATAACTGTGCACAGTTCCCTGAAAGTGGAATCTCATGTAGATAGGGTGGTAAATAAAGCTTTTGGTGTGCTGGCTTTTATAAATCAGAGCATTGAGTTTAGAAGTTGGGATGTAATGTTAAAATTGTACAAGGCATTGGTGAGGCCAATTCTGGAGTATGGTGTACAATTTTGGTCGCCTAATTATAGGAAGGATGTCAACAAAATAGAGAGAGTACAGAGGAGATTTACTAGAATATTGCCTGGGTTTCAGCAACTAAGTTACAGAGAAAGGTTGAACAAGTTAGGGCTTTATTCTTTGGAGCGCAGAAGGTTAAGGGGGGACTTGATAGAGGTCTTTAAAATGATGAGAGGGATAGACAGAGTTGACGTGGATAAGCTTTTCCCACTGAGAGTAGGGAAGATTCAAACAAGGGGACATGACTTGAGAATTAACTTGAGTTTAGGGGTAACATGAGGGGGAACTTCTTTACTCAGAGAGTGGTGGCTGTGTGGAATGAGCTTCCAGTGAAGGTGGTGGAGGCAGGTTCGTTTTTATCATTTAAAAATAAATTGGATAGTTATATGGACGGGAAAGGAATGGAGGGTTATGGTCTGAGCGCAGGTATATGGGACTAGGGGAGAATACGTGTTCGGCACGGACTAGAAGGGTCGAGATGGCCTGTTTCCGTGCTGTAATTGTTATATGGTAATATGGTTATAATGATGAGACGTACATGAAGGAAATTGAGAACCTCGTGCCTGGTGTCGAGACAACAACCTTTCTCTCAACGTCAGCAAGACAAAGGAGATAGTGATCGACTTCAGGAAGCAAAGCGGTACACAAACCCCAGTTTGCATTGACGGCGCCGAAGTAGATATGGTCGAAAACTTCAAATTCCTCTGTCAATATCACCAACAACTTCTTTTGGAGCACCCATATTGAAACAACGACCAAGAAGGTACACCAATGCCTCTACTTTCTTAGAAGGCTTAGGAAGTTTGGCATGACCCCTACAACTCTCACCAACTTTTACAGATGCATCATAGAAATCATTTTATCAGGATGCATAACAGCTTGGTTTGGGAACAGCTCCATCCAGAACTGTAAGAAATTGTAGTGAATTGTGGACGCAGCCCAGGCCATCACACCAACCAACCTCCCATCTATTGATTCCATTTATACCTCAAGCTGCCTCGGCAAGGCCAGCAGCACATTCAAGGATGTGTTGCACCCTGGCCACTCCCTCTTCTCCCCTCTCCGATCAGGCAAAAGGTATAGGTGTGAAAACGCACACCACCATATTCAGGGACAGTTTCTTCCCAGCTGTTATCAGGCAACTGAATCATCCTACCACAACCAGAGAGCAATGTTCAACAACTATCTAGCTCTGACGTCCCTCGGACTATCCTTGACCGGACTTTGCTGGCTTTACCTTGCACTAAACGTTATTCCCTTATACACTGTAAATGGATCGATTGTAATCACGTATTGTCTTTCTGCTGACTGGTTAGCGCGCAACCCAAAGGTTTTCACTGTACATCGGTACACGTGACAATGAACTAAACTGAACTGAACTGAACTGATCAAGGAAAATCATCTTAGTTTTCTCTCCAACATTCTACACGTGGCTTGAATAACAGTTCATTCACTCCACTTCCACATTCTTTATAATGGTAGATTCTGATGATATAGGACAGATGTGTCAGCTTTAGGAGGTAGGAGCAGAGGTGGAGATTGTTTGCTGGCACGATAAGTTAATAGAGGAATATGGCTCCATTTTGGTGTTGTGTATTTCTTCTCTTTGGATGTCAGGTCCTGCTCTGCATTTCCAGTTATTTTGTCTTAATTTCATTTACTTACCCTGCCTCAGCTATTCATAAGCCTTTAATATTTGTTTGTTCTCAACATCTGAGTTGAGCCATGTAGTTATCTCCCTTTTATCCCCTAAATACATTTGTACTCTCACTCCTTTTAATGAAAGCCAGCATACCATTTGCCTTCCTAACCTTTGGTTGCATGTTGAGTTTCAGTGACTTATGTTCAATTTTCTGATGTAGGTTGTGTGATGCACAGAAATGTGATGGAGCTTCACTAATTATAATTTATGATTTGGATGAGAGAATCAGAGGTGGCAGAGTGTGCTGATGAGAGAAATATAGGTTGGAAAGCAATATGTGTAGGAAGAAACTGCAGATGCTGGTTTAAACCGAAGATAGACACAAAAAGCTGGAGTAACTCTGGAATCTCTGGAATAGGAGAAGGAAAAGGAATGGGTGACATTTTGGGTCGAGAAGCAAGTTGTGAAGAAGACATAAGGTGGCTGCAAATGAATATACAGATTAAATGAATGGGAAGAGCTCTGGTAAATGGAGTATAACGTGGAGAAATGTAAAATGATCCATTTTGGTAGGAAAAATTAAAGATAAATTATGATGAGAAATTGCAGAGCATTAAGATGTAGATGGATCTGCATGTGCTTGTTCATATTGTGCAAAGAGGTTATATGTGGGTACAGCAGCAAATCTAATGTAATGTTACACTTTTTCCAGGGGAATTGAATGTAAAAGGAAGAAGGTTATAGTTCAATTATAAAGGGTATTGGTGAAACCACATCTGGAATACCGTGGATAGTATTGCTTGCCCTATTTAATCAAGAGTATTAATGCACAGGATGCAATTAAAAGAAAATTTACCAGGCTAATATCTGAAACAAGCAGGTTGGACAGATTAGACTTGTATCTGCTGGGGTTTATAAAATGAAGTAGACTTACTTGAAATATATAAAATCCCGAGGGGTTTTCACAGGTTAGATGCAGAGAGAATATGTATTCTTATTTGAGAATCTAAAACTAGGGAGTACTGTTTAAAATGAAGGGTTGCCCATTTAACACATAAATTTTTGCTTAGAAAGTCATGAGTTTTTGGAACCTTCTCAAAGAGTGGTGGAAGCAGAGTCTATCAACATTTTTAATGCAGAGGTAGATAGAGTCTTGATAAGTACGGAGAAGAAAGATTATCAATATAGGGTGATAATGCAGAGCTGAGATTACAGTCATCTCAGCACTCAATAGGGGACCAGTCTTGTGAGGCTGAGTGGTCACTAGCTTGCTTCCACTCGTAATTTCACATGTCCATAAATTCTAGATTTTCATCTTTAATCGTGTGTGGTTGCTGCAAGCTGCTGCTTGTGTTATCTCAAAGAGATAATGAGTGCCGAACTCTAAGGAATAATGAATGCAATGAAATTACTTGAAAATAATTTATCAAGGTTTCAAATGTGTGAAACTAGGTGAAATCATCAATCAATCAAATCAATCAAATTCAATTTTATTGTCATTGCACTTTTCAGTGCAACGAAATGGTTTAGCCTGCAGTCATAACATAGAATAAATAACAAAACACACACTCAACACAGTTTTAACATCCACCACAGTGAGTCCACCAGGCACCTCCTCACTGTGATGGAAGGCAAAAAGTCCCAAAGTCCTTGTCTCTTCCCTCCTTGCTCTCCCTCTGTGCTGAGGTGATCCAGGCCTCCGATGTTGTGACCCCACCGGGTGATGGTAAGCAAGTCCCGCGGCTGAATCCGAGCTCCGCGAATGGGCCGGTTAAAACTCCGTGGCCCGGGGCGGTCGAAGCTGCCGAAGCTGCCGCCCTCCAGTCCAGCGGACAAAGCTGTTGTTGCGGGAGCTCCGGAAAAACAGGTCACCAACCTGTGACCTGCGAGCTCCCGACGATGTCGTCCACTGGCCTGCGGTCGAGCCTCCGAGGCTCCGAAGTCGGGTCGGAAGTCGGGTCGCAACACAGCCACCACAGCCCCGAAGTCGGCCAGCCTCGTGTTGGTAAGTCCTGGCTCTGCCTCCGGAGCCCCGAGATCGGTCCCAGTTGGAGGCCGCCAGCTCCGCGATAGGCCTCAGCGCAGACGGAGACGGGGGATACGGCAAGGGTCGCATCCCCCCGAAGGAAGAGTCAAAAAACATGTTTCTCCCCCCCCCCCCCCCACAAATACACAACTAAAATAAACCGAAATAAACTAACAACGGGACAAAAGAAAAGAAAGAAAAGACAAACGGACTGCAGGCGAGCCGCAGCTGCAAGGCAGCGTCGCCACTTCCAATTCAACTCAAGATTAATATTCCCTGGAAAAGAGTATGTATTTTTTTTATATGAAGGGAATAAATGTTTAGACTGCCGAACAGGGCTGGGGTAGGAAGGCAACCAGGTGAGCTGCTTTGGCCAGGATGGCATTCATCTTCTTGGGAGTCATTGAAACTGCATTCATCCAATATCCCATCAAGGGATGACTTAAGGACATCAAACATGGAACAATACAGCAGAGGAACAGGCTCTTTGGTCCACATTGTCCACTTCAAAATTGATGCCAAGAAATCTTCTTCAACTGCATGTGATCCATATCCGTCAATTCCCAGCCTAGCCATGGGCTTATCTAAAAGCCTCTTAAATGCCCCTATTGTATCTGCCTCCACCACCACCCCCTGTAGTGCATTCCAGGCACCCATCACTCTCTGTGTAAAAAACCTGCCCCACATATCTCCTTTAAACTTTGCACCTCTCACCCTAAAACCATGCCCTATAGAATTTGACATTTCACTCTGGGAATAGATTCTGATTATTTCCCCTATCTATACCTTTATTAATTTTACACACTTATATTAGGTCTGCCCTCAACCCCAAATGTTCCAGACTCGTGCCTGTGCATTGTAAATAAGTCTCTGGGGTGTCTGGAGATGAGTGCCTTACAACAGGTTACCCCAGCCTTTGACCAGCTCATGCCACCAGTGTTCGTAGAGCTGGTCCTATTCAGTTCTGGTCATTGACGACCCTTACATTGGTGATGGTGGAGGACTTGGAGATGGTGCTGACATTATATGTCAATGGTAGGTGGTTTAACTATTGTTGGAAGTAGTTATTTCTTGCCATTTTTATTCCATGAACATAACTTTCCACTTATCCGTCTGTGCGTGAAAGTTGTCAATGTGCTGCTGCTTGTTGGGATAGACTGTTTAATCCTACTTCTGACCTCATGGTAGAAGGAACAATCATCGATGAAGCAGCTCTAAACCGAAACACTGCCCTCAGCAACCCCTGCAACGATGCTCCATACCGTAACTAAGATGATTGTTCTCCAACAACCACAACCATCTTCCTTTGTGTTTCATTATTTTCCTTTCAGGGCCATTGATGTCACTTTTTCCTTGACACCGCACTCAATCAGATGCCACACTAGTCAAATGTTTCTGTGGTTATGTTTGCGGACAATTGAATTTCCTCATAATTCTGAACACAAATTTTATTTTGTTGATCAGACATTACTCCGTCAGAAACAGTTAATCCACGATCCCACAATGTAATATTATTTCATGGGCTTTAGTTCCCCTAATCAAAGACACTGCAAAATCACAGTAGATCTTTGGAGAATTGTAATTAACACATATTTTCACATTCCTAAGGCATGTTGGTAATTGGACCTCTTATTAACTCAAGAGAGAGTAGGTAATAGCACATTCATATCATTATTATTATCTCCATGCTGTGCCTAAAATGAAGACTTATTCTGCGTGAATTACCTTTGTCTGACGGCCTTTGTCTTGATCTACTTTATTCTGAGCTCATCTTAGTGCCACTTTTCAAAGAATTAAGTGCGGAGATAGTACTTAATCTTGTTTTGCTCTGCTAAGCTTGTGTTGCATACAGTAGCTAATGTCCAATCAGTCTCTCAACAAAATGATATTGGCCAAAAAGATAGTAAAAGCAGTGCTCTGGTTTTTACACCCATAGTCATGGGATCTTCAAGAAAAGCTTTTCACTAGTGGGAGAGTCTAGGACCAGAGGTCATAGCCTCAGAATTAAAGAACATTCCTTCATGAAGATGTGGATACATTTATTTAGTCAGAATGAAGCGAATCAGTGGAATTCTTTGCCACAGAAGGCTATGGAGGCCAAGTCCATATTTTTAAGGCAGAGATAGATAGATTCTTGATTAGTACGGCTACCAATTGTTATGGGGAGGGGCAGGAGAATGGGGTTAGGAGGGAGGGATGGATCAGCCATGATTGAATGGTGGAGTAGACTTGATGGGCCGAATTGCCTAATTCTGCTCCTATCACATGGTCTTATGACCTTATGAACCTGCTTCACACTATTGAGCACTATTACTTACACTTAAATGTGGACTAATGTGTAGACGACATCCAGCACACATCAAGATACATTTATTTGTCACATGTACCAATTGGGACAGTGAAATGTATGGTCGCCATACAGCCATACGAATAATAAAGAGCACAGAACACGATAGTTTTTAACACAGACATCCCCACACAGCGGGATCAAAGTTTCCCACTGTGAGGGAAGGCTCCATAAATCAGTCATCCTCCTCTGTTTTCCTCCAGTGGTTGGGGGGCTCCCGAACCCCCGCAGTCGCCGCTACGGGCGGCCCGATGTTCAGGCCCGCTCGCCGGGGTGATGGAAGTCCGACGTCGGGACTGGAGGACATCCTCAGCGGCTTGGACATCCGAATCGGCCACCTCCTACCGGAGTCCGCGCCTCCCGAAGTCCACAGGCGGAGATTCACCGCTGGCGGCCCTCAGCAAAGGGTCCCAGGTCTCCGCGATGTTGAAGACAGCGCCACACATGCAGTCATTCACTCGAATGCATACAGACATACATAAGCACGCACACACATGCATGCATGCACGTGGGGCCTCAAGCACACGAGCCTTTGCCCACTACTTCCATCATCACCCAGTCATCAGCACCCAGGCTTGGCCACATTCCGAGCCCTGTTTCTGGTCCCGGCTTTGGCTACAAACCTACTCTCATTCTCAAGTCCTCACGTCGACTGCACATGTGCCGAGGTTCCTGACCCTCGTTTCTGGCCACACACTCCTGCATGTTGCTGAACCACCATCCATCTAAATGCCTGGCCCACAATCTCCACCTGCCTGCCACACAGACAGACTGTGTACCCTCTGAAAAAGAAGTAACTTGTTTATTATAAGTTATACGTTGCTCCAATATGCTCCCTTACTGATGAGTTCATGGCAGTGAGTTATTTGATCACATCATCAATCAGTGACATTTCTAATTGGCACTTAAATGTGTAAAAAACGGAAAAATATTTGATGTGGGCACAATGTTTCAAAATGTAAAATGTCAT